>VUQJ01018453.1:5875-20877 GCA_015108635.1 Andinoacara biseriatus | reverse complement strand
GCACAAAGCAAAAAAAAAAAAAAAAACATCAGAAGAAAATCATATGGGAATTGCTCATATTTGACACTGCATGCCTACATACCGTTACATCCTGCTGATTTCTCTATATTTTAAAATGCAAGTGCACCAGTCAAAGAAGTGGGCAGCTGGCCACTGGCAGCATTTAAGACACTAAAAAAAAGATGATAGATTTTAGGACTATGCCACATTTGTTTTTTCAATACAGTGCAGTGGAATAAGCTGAATGCATAATCCTAAAACCGTCTGCAAGAGTGCAATTTATTTTCAATCAATTCAGCCATTCAAGATTACTAGTCTTTACTTGACTGTTGTTTTTAATTACACTTGTCAGAATGAACCTAGTACCATAATATCATTTGTCTGACATAATAAACTATGATATATTATTATGAAATATCGCACTTCAGACTAAAAAGATATTAGATCAAAATGGGCTATGATTGAAAAATTTATGCTATAGGAGCTAACTGCCATCTGCAGGATTTAGTAGACAGCTGTTCATTCAAATGACAAAATCCTGATAGTTCAGGATTACATATTAAGTAATAATTTAATTTATAATATTTTTAAGTTTTCACACATTCACTTCAGAACCACAGGATATTCCACCATCGTGTTGTCTACAGCTTGTTTTCCAGAAGCACTTACAGATATTAACCATCATATGCTACTGAATAGTGTCTGTAATAGATAAGTGTATGTGTTCTACGCGAGGCGTGACAAGGTATTCCATTAGGGGAAAAGAAGTTGTTTCATTTGAAGTAAAACAGGAAGGCCATATGTCCCAGTTTTCCACTAGCACTGTAATGCAGCACACTATGCAAAACTAAACTAGTGAAGTGTTTTAAATTTCCATGCGCATGTGACATGATTTGTGCATATCACTGATCACACATTTAAGCCAGCTTTGTGAGGAAAAAGTATGTCAAAAGACCTTTGCAGATCATATACACATTTGTGACACTGAGACTAATTTCTCTCCATAGTCCCTAGTGGCAGCAATATAAAAGACTGTGGCAGAAATGAATGCATGTTACACCTCATGAATTTGACCAAGATGGTTAAAGCTAAAGTGTACTAGCAGCACATTGCACCTGTTTTCACAGCAATGGTCTTATTTTTAATTAACAGAGAATGTAAAAATGGCCTTTGTACATTTTCAGCGTGCAGGTATTTGTATTATAAACACAAAAGTTGGTTAAATGTTTGCAATGTGTTAATTTATATTTATTAAATATTTTAAAGACAAAACCTATACTTGTAATTTGTTAAACACCAACAGCAATTTTTAATCATCACCAACGAGTTTAGGCCCACTAATTAAAAAAACAAAACATTTAGCATTGTACTTAAGACTATTTTCATGGTGGATTATTAGATCAGTCACACCTCTATTCTTAGGATTTGCGGCTGACAAGTATGTGCTATCTGGTTTCTGGTTACCTAGGACTAGGTGTTGGTGCTATCATTTTTTAACTGTGTGTAAATGTTTTTGATGTTCGTTCAGTTACAGAAAGCGGTCATCAAAGCCAATACTGTTTTTTTTTTTTCAGTATTAGTCACAAACCTTGAATACAGTTTGAGGACTTTTAAAGCGCTAAGCATATTGCATCATCATATAAAACCATGCGGTTTTGTGTTTAGAGGAAATTGTAGCACAGTGGAACCTCTCACACCCATTTAATATGGGTGACATCTTTAACTCTTTTATCTGAGAATGAGAAAGAAAACAAAAAAAAACAGAAACTTAACCCACACACCAGAAAATATTCTGTTTAATTTTAAACTTCCTTTCTTTAAATATGTTGCATTTACATTCTTGAGTCTTGCCGCTGCTACATATCAGCAAGTCACATTCTAAAACTACCATCAATAGACTGCAACTGCAACTGCATGAAGTCATAAGAAGAAATAGGATTGCGTTACTACTCGAAATACCCCACACACTAAATATTTCGAAAAATAAAGTTCAAATACACAAATGCCAATGAAGTTACATAGTTAACACACAAAAACATGCAGTGTCCTTTACTTCTACTGTAGTTTCACTACTTCGACAAAAATACTGCTGATTAAAAATAAAGTTTTAAACTTAAATGAGCTGCAGGAGTAGTTGTCATAGTAGTATAGTAGTATCAGAAGTAATAGCAATTGAGGTAAAAAGTAAATTATATGCTTTCTTTCGCGTACATGACGGATTTTAAAGATAAAATACAATGTGTTAGCCATACATATAGTGCAAACTAACAAGGAAATTGCACTACCCACATAGAACTCTGAACATTACCATCCAGGTTTCAGTTGGTAAAAGGAACACCCTCATGCCATCCTCAGAGCAAATAACACCAGGGTCTGACTCTCAGTGACCTTTAAAGAATTTGGACAATAGCTTTTTGGAAAAACTAACTGTGGTTAGTGCATTAAGGTTAGTATGGTAATAGGTTATTTTCATGTTCTCACCTATAAATCCCTATTTAATGTTATGGTGAGAAATGCTTTCTCTTTATGCATAGGTGCCCCCAGTAATTAGCAGCTCGTAGGCAGGATCTCGGCTTCTCCGGCACAGCACGACACATGCACACAGCATCCCCAGCATCTACAGGAAAGAGACAGTATAACACTCTGTTAAAACTCAAACTTTATAAGGTGTGAAGTGCTGCAATGTATAGAAGCATGTATTACGGCAGACTATAAAAAATCTGTTACTTTCATTATGCAAAACAAATAGCTCAGTGTTTAGCGCTGTGGTGAGTGCCTTTACCCAAAACAAAGCTCTGAGCATCACTTAGTGGCTGCTCCTAATGCTTAAAGAATGTTAAATGCAGAGAACACATTTCCCTATGGGTATCAATATTTATTGACAATTAACCAGGATAAAAATGGGCCAGATTAAAACAAATTAAGCTTTCATCAGCCTGTCACCTGCTACTTAATGCCAAAGGTAATTTGAAAAATAGGTATCCAGCTAAGTAAAGCGCTCTAGTACTCAAGAATATTGATGATATCTTGATAACTTCCTGAGTTAAATACCTGCATGGCAGCAAATGTCAGCGCAGTCCAAATGACATACATCATGATCTCCTGCAGTTTCTTCACAACAAGCGCTTCACACCCCTGCACAAGCACGCAATATATTTAGATACAAGTACAAAAGGTTGTTCTGTTTAAAAAACAAAACAAAAAAAAAACTGTCTCTAGCATGACAACTTGACCGGAGATTAGAGATTGCTTACTTCTTGGTAGAGATCTTCAGGACGAGTAAGAGACCCCGTGCAGCTTCCAGTGTTAGATTTGCAGCAGCTGATGGGTACGCTGTTGTTTTTTGATTGTTCATACCAGCGTGTGTGTTGCCAGTCTGAGTAACTGTGAATCCCACAACACTGAAGCTAAAAAAAATATGTCAAAAGTAGCGTCAACTTTTTGAAAACACAAACAGCTCCAAAAGAAAAATGATTTTTGTCCTCACCTGTCTCTGAACGTAGTCAATGGCACGGCTCTGGGCGTTGCTATTTGTGCCATTATACTCATCATAAACTTTCATGATAGAACTATTAACTTCATCTTCAACCTGGAAAGGGTAAAAAAAAAATAAAAAGTGAGGCTAAAGCTTGTTGACACATCTCCTTGGTCAAGTCAATTTTACACCAGATGGACTGATAAAAAATATCAGCAGTAGAGAGTCTGGATGTTACCAGAGAGATCTGCTTTGTTAAAAGTCACATATGAAACAAGACCCAGAAGAAACAAACATGAACTGACTTGTTACCTTTCTTACTTTCTTACCTTTGCTCTGTAAATGTAACCGAGAACCACCACTGCCACTTCCGTCATGAAAACCAGCAGGAGAATGACGACAAACTGTGGATTGAATATCAAGATTTGACAAAAAGACAGGTGTGAAAAGGTTGTCTTTGGTCTGGTTCAAGTTACCTTGTTCCTAACTTTTAATTCATGATTGCTGTTTTTAGATTAATGTTTACTGTTTAGCACACTGCTTGAACTAGTTTACTGACCGTTGTAAGTCCACAGTAGCTCTCCCTAACTGTAGCACAGCACCCAATGAGCCCAATGATGAAAAGAAGGGCTCCAGCTGCAATGATGATCACCGCTGGGATAAGCGTGTACATATCTTCAAAGAAGTGATCATAGTCATCATATGTAATGAAGACATAGGCTCCAACATAGCAAAGGATACCAGCAGCAGCCTGTGGGCAATAAAAAACAAAACATTATAATAAACATTTTTCATCCATTTTATTCTGATTTATCCCATTCAGGGTCATGAGCATATCTCAGCAAAAGGCAGGGCACACCCTGGCCAGGTCACCAGGATATTGCAGAGCTAACGAGGACAGACAGACAACCATTCACACTCACATTAGAATCACCAGATAACCTAATCTCTTTGGACTGTGGGAGGAAGAGAGAGTGAACCCAAGCAAACATAGGGAGAACATGAAAAACTCTACACAGAAAGGCTTGAACCCAGGACCTTCTTACTGTAAGGAAACAGTGCTAACCACTTCGCCGCCGCCACCGTGCTGAATACACATTTAAAAACTCTGCAATATCGCTGAAACATGTCTCACACGTGTCTTGGTACACTAGGGATGAACATTAAAGTTAAAAACAACATGCTAGGATTGCTTTTACACAACTACAATTAATCAACACTGTCCTTATTCTGAGAAAATTACACAGAAAATACGAGTCACTAATATTATACTGTAATGCATTTTAAAGAAACATGCTAGCAAGTTAGAGAATTACTCTCTCAGGTCACATACTGCAGCATAAATTAAAAAAAATAATGTCTCTGCTTTAAATAGAATAGACTGTTAAAGTTACTACGTACTTAAAAGTTATAATAATACAGTAATATCTCTACGACACACAAAAACTTCACTTCAGGAATCAACATAGCAAAGTTATTTTCCCTATAAAGTGTAACAACATATGGTTTATTTAATGTAAGCTGATAGTGGGAAGTTACTGAACCTAATAAATATATGTCCCTCAAGCTAATCCCTCCCTTGCGAGACAAAGGTCGCAGTTAGCTGTGCAGCTGACCGCACACAAACGCACAGCTAGCTATAGCCGGTGCAATGTGACGCACGTTTTAAACCGGCACAAATCTCCAAACTTACCCAAAAAATCAGGTTAAGAAAGACCAAAACCGTCTTCGACGACGTAATACCACACTGCCCCATCGTCAACACGGGGATTTAACGCTATTCGTGCGGGGAAAACAATGCAAGTGTCTACTCAGTCATCTCCTAGCTGGCTCCACCATTCGCTCTCCACAACCCCAGCACACTGTTAGACAGCTGGGTGCGTCACAGCGCCACCACCAACAACTGCAACAACACACCCTACACAAACACACGAGTTAACCACTCCCCCCAAAATGGAGAGCTTTTATATTGGAAATGCTAAAAAAAAAAAAAAAAATTAAGAGTGAACTGAAATAACAGCTAAATATTGTGGCTAGCTGCCATCTAGTGTCAAAATATACACTCACTGGCCACTTTGTTAGGTACACCTGTTTATAGAAAATCAGCCTGTCACATGGCAGCAACCGAGTTTTGAGCTGCGTCAGTGATCAGATATGCAAAGTCGGTTTTACTTGCTGTGTCAGCATTAACGCTTGGGTCATCATGTGTCAGATTTTCTGCATATACCCACTGTTTGACTGTTTGTGCTGCCCAAAATGCATGTCACCGCACCACCTACGAAGACACCTGATGTAGAATCTACCCACTGGCCACTACATTAGGCAAACTCGTTCGTAACGCAACTATCTAATCAGCCAATCACGTGGCAGCATTTAGAAAACCTGCTGAAGTTCACACTTCGCATGGGAAGAAAGGTGATTTAACTGACTTTGATGGCGGCATGGTTGTTAGTGTCAGACTGAGATTTTCACAAAATCTCTAAGGTTTACAGAGACTGGTCCAAAAAAGAGAAAATATCCAGTGAGCGGCAGTTCTCTGGGCTATAAAGGTCAAAGGAGAATGCCAAGACTGAGCAACTTTAACTCAAATAACCACAGGTTACAACCAAGGTATGCAGAAGAGCATCCCTGAATCAAACCTTGAAGGAGATGGGCTTCAGCAGCAGAAGAAAACATCAAGAGGAAAAGTGTTTGGAAAAATAGGAATTCAGATTTAAGGGAAGCTAATTTATTTCTTTAATAAAAGAATTAAATCATCATTTTGTTGTAGTTTATACACAGAAAATGTATAAATGTATAACCGTTAGAAATATATCAGTAGTACATTATTATGAGCAAATATCGGCAGTAGCTTATCTGTTGAGTCCCATCAATTTTGTCATTGTGTAAATGTTCAAAGATAAGTAATGACAAGCTGAAATACTTTAAAGCACTTAAAAACAATGACAACTTCTTTGTTTCCCTGGGAATAAATAACCACAAAAACAAACCAACCAGACAAAAAGAACTAAGAATCTCATTGCTCAAAGTATTTTATCACTGGCATCGAGTCAGAATTTCACAATTGCATTGCTAATAAGATAATCAGATACATTCCTGTTGCAGATTTAAAGTAAAAAACTTAAAATAAAACATGCACTGAAAACACAAGGTTTCATATGAGGGAGAAAATGATTAGCAAAACCTAAAGCTCAAGCTCACTTTCAAAGTTTAGAAACCACACATTTAAATCATGCACAATATTTTCATTAAATCGCGAAATGTCACTAAAGATACAGAAGACTCTCAGCACAATACTGACAGTAGCTTTGCTCTATTTGTGTACAAAGGAAAATCTCTTTAGCATTCACCCTTTAATATGTTATACAGGCACATCATTTAAAAAACAAACACAAAAGCATGGGTTTCACTGCGAGTAATAGTTTACGTCATAGCTGAAGAGAAGCTGAACTCAGCGTGCGTGCCAAATATTTTGTCCCAATGACTGAAGTGCGGTGCAAAGTTTTTGTTGGGTTTCTGATGGTGCACGTCATGTTTGCTGGGCCCTCCATAGATACCAAATGGTATCAGACGAGATGTGGACCAGGGGAAATCATAGCCGCAGTGATCTTCAATAGAAACATACACATGCAACACCATGAAGGCCAGTGTAGTGAGCAGGTGACATCTCAGGATCGCAGGATTCAGGGTGGTCCAAAAGCCCACTGTGACCAGCTCCCAGCCACCAAGACACTGAGTGGCAAGAGCAAAGGGAAAAGAGTAATTGTGATGGATGGCGTGGAAGGTGACATACAGCCAGCGGATCCTGTGATGGAGCAGGTGCCAAATGAAGTACTGGAAGTCAAAGAGAAGGAGGCTGGCTATCACCCCGGCGATCAGCTCCAGCAGGGATGGAGCCTGGTCTGGCAGGTCTGCGGGTGGCCTCCATGCCCACTGGGCCACTGATGCTGGAAGCACAAGAAACACATGGTTGTACAAGGTGACGCCCGCACAGTGTAGCAATGCAGAGGCCGTTGGCCGATGGCTCGGTTGTATCTTGAACTGCTGAACCCAAGGCCATTTATCCCCCATTATATCACAAAGAAGGAAAGGGAGGCAGAAGATAAAGTATGAAGAGACAGTCAGCACAATGGGGAAGAGTGGAGATCGCAAATAGTCTCTGTAGTTGAGCCTCAGGTAGTCCCACAGAGGCTGCAGCAAAGACTTTTCTCCTAACCAACTCATCCAAATATCTACACTGGTCTCTACAAAATCCATCCTGAAGTAAAAAACTACAAGCGGTGTCTGAGGGATGAAGGTGCTTCAGTCAGAAACAGTAGCTTTGGTAAACACTTTATCCATGTGTGTCTGCATAGGCTTTTATCTCTGTGTGGTATCAAGTGGCAGCCAGGTACAATAAATTATTTATACACCAGGTAACTTATAGCTCTCCACATAGGAATGGGTAATATATAGGGGATTATTCTGTCTTCTGTTTATGCTGCATCACCTATTAGAATAGTGCATTTGTCATTTCCACCAATATGAAATAAATATTTGGAAGTCTTGCACGGGCCTAGCCATCATTTATAGAACAGAGGATTTAAAGAAGAAGTATAAAGAACACAGGAGTAACACTTTCAATAGAATGGGAATTAGAATGAATCTGAAGACAACAGAAACATTATCAGGTTTTAAGTTGAAAATAAATATATTTCAAATGAAAACAGGTTCATGCGTATTTAAGCAGTTCTCACAGTAGCTGCATTAGGTAAAAGAGGAAGGAAGGGTTCCAATAACCTCACCACAAGGTCCAATTAGTAGTTTATTAGATGCTTTTCTTCACAATAAAGGATGCTCATCAGCAGATGATGGTTTCACTGTACAGCAGTTTCAAATGTCTTTTCTTTCCCCCCCAAGTTCAAATTATCCACGTTAGCTTTATTTTCCTGTGCTTAAGGCTGCGTTTTATTTTATGTATTCTCCGTGGAAATATTTTATTTATCCTCCCTACCAATATTATGCCCCTAAAAAAACATAAAAACCGGCATTAGTTTTTATACATGCATAATGTTTTCGATAAAAATATCATTTAAAATGCTTTTTTTGTCGCATATAATGACGCGTAATTCTTGCGCTGATGTTTTTACAGCCTACGGTGTAGACGTTCTATAGCACATATCGCTGAGTGTGCTGTCACCTGATATCCAGCAGCTCAACTTAAACCTGCCTTAGCTTGTAGTTCTCATTACCACACGAGATAAAACCCTTTACTCGGACGTCTGGATAGCTGAGGTAATGTCGTATTTTCAATTTAACTTAATTAACCGCTAGCAGACGTACAGCCGCACATAAGTTTAGCTAACTTTGCTTTGCCTTCTTTTTTTAAAATTTATTTTTATCTTCTTCCACTTTGACTAGCTTATTACTGCTAAAATGGACACTATAAGAACCAAATGCTGTTTAAGATATACCACACAACTGGATTATTTCTAATTACAGTTCTAGGTGGTGTGGATGCAGAACGACCTCCATTAGGTTAACTAGCTAATTTCAGCTAAAGCATTTATGTTCAGCTTCATTCTAGCTCTCACAAGGACTTTAAATAGGTCAAGGTGACTGATAAAACTGGTTAAAGTCGTCCCATAAACTAGTTTGCGATTAACAATGAACTGCGCATGCTCACAGCTCCCTCCTACCATTGCTCGGAAGAGCCCACTTTATTTGAGCCAGCGGGCAGTGTGGCATGCATGATATTGCGTGATCTGTTCTTAGAGTTTAGAGTCTCAGTTAAAATATGACGGGTCATCTCTGGGTTCTGCTGTTACAGCAAATGTTTTCAGTTTCTTCAGATTTTCTTTTTCTGGTGAAATACTGGATACCTTCTCTTCTTCTTCTACTCAAGTAAAATTAAAAATAAGGAAAAGCAATCATCCAGTCTTGGAGTGATATGATTAAGTTGTAGATACTGCTCAATAACCTGTGTAAAACATGTTTTCATTCAATCAGGTATTAATAAAAATGGTGAACAGTGAGGAAGAGGGGGCAGAAGAACGTGCCTCAGAAGCAGTTGCTCCGACACAGCAGCTGTGCCGCTTCTTTGCTCAAGGACGGCATTGCAACTTTGGGAAGAAGTGTAAATTTCTGCATGTAAGAGATGATACCAAAGCTCACGAGAAGGAAACTGCTGAATCAGTGGGCCACAGGCCACCACCCGCTGATAGCACTAGGGTTGCCCCAGCAGCTGTCCGCCGGCCATGCCGCTACTTCATCGCAGGGAACTGTACCATGGAGGGCAGATGCCGCTTCTGGCATCCACCAGAGTTACCCCTGCTGGATGACCAGCCTGTTCCTGGCAATCAAACAAGAGGTGAACGGAGGATTCATCCAGTGTCTCGCCCCAGCATTCTCCAGGAGGTGAAGCTCAGCGACATGACGGAGGATATCGCCAAACAGCTACGAGACACAGAGATCAAGCAGCTAAAGAAGCGTTTTCCCAAAGACCAGCTGATTATTCAGGAACGAAGTGATGGGAAAGTTACTTATTACAGGGCAACTGTGGAAGCCACTGATCCAGACTGGGTAAACCCTTCCTCCTCTTGTTCTTTAAGAGCTTAGTGGGAAAATCCACACACAGATCACTTCTCTAACAGTACAACGAAGTTTTAATTTGTAACCCGAAACAGGTTCTCTCCTTAATTGAGCAACACAGGAGATCAATGATGTCATTCAGCAACAAATACTGAAACTAATTACTATTCCTAAGACAATATGAAAGCACGTATAGTAAATTTTGGTTCAGCTGGTAATTAGTACAGGATAATTCAGCTTCAGTTAAGCTGGAACATTAAAGTAAGTATTTATTTATATTTACAATTGTACTCCTAATTTTTCCTTTTTTGTCTGTTAGCCATCAACCCCAGTAAGAACTATTAGTCCAGTATAATCAGAATTTAGGCCACAATTATTTATGACATAACAAAAGGACAGACTGCACACCTGCAGAGCTCCTGCAATAATATTTAATCTACCTTGAAAAAAAGTAACGTTTCGGGCAGTTGCCCGTCTTCAGACTTAATGTCGATTAAGCCCGAAACGTTACTTTTTTTTCAAGGTGGATTAAATCTTTTTCCAGGAGCTCTGCGTGTGTGCAGTCTGTCCTTTTGTTATGCTGTTGATTTTTTTTTTTTTTGACCTGCACCCTCTTTAATTGGATGTGCATGCTTTTTCTCTTTCATTTATTGTAAATATGTTTTACCCAAAACTCCTCAAGTGAAAACGTTTTAGCTACACCTGGTTCAAATCCACTGAAGAAATGCAATGTTATTTCATTTCAGGCAATAAAATGTTTATTTTCTTATTTTAAAAAAAATTAAATTCTTTGTTTAATTACATCTTTCAATGTATTTATAATATTTTATTTAAAAAAACAGTTCTAAGTGGTTCAATGAAAAATCTCCAGAATGTGCCTTTTAAAAAAAAATATATATATGATTAATCGATAGATTAATTGATTACTAAAATAGTCATTAGTTGCAGCCCTACATTCTGAATTGATCTGTAGTTCAAAACTGACCCAAACCAGACTGTGAAGGCATGAAATATGAACAGTAATCAGTAATACTACATACAATATTTAACATCCTAACACACTGAGAGAGACCCCATAGACATTTCTGCTGTAGCCATCTTATGTTAAATATACAACTTAATAAATAACATGAGATGGACACTTTTTCTTGACTGCAGGAAAGTCATTTGATATGATATGCAGGGTTTATCTGCTGATATGTGGTTTACGCACCATAATGATGTAGTCAAGGACAGACACAAGGGATAACTGCACAATAGTTCTTCATAGTTAAGCCAGGTGTTTAATATTAAAAGTCTGCTGTCAAGTCAAATGCTTGGGTATTTGAGAGACTTGGGTAATATTGTTCCAGGGAATACCAATTATTTAGTCTCTCCTGCATTTAAAGCTAACCTAAATTGAAGAAAGTCAAATGCCTCCAAACTGATGTTTTCAGCTCAAGTCCAACATCCAAGAAAAACATGAATTGGTAGTATGAACAAAAATTACTCACACATCAAAAACTATAACAGGCACATTTCCTGTGATTAATACCTTAAATGACTAATTGGTGTTGGATATTTCTTGATGAAATATTGGCACAACATTTAGCCTTTTTTGTGCTTTCAACAGGTTGTTGAAGCTGTCCGAAAGCATGGCGTAAGACTCACCACAGTTCTAACCACACATCACCACTGGTAAGCTGCTTATAACATTCATGAATTTATACTGCTTACGAGGGATTCATAGGTTTCTTGAAAATTGCACATTTTGAATCCTGGCAACTGACGCCAGTTTTCCAGGGAATCCTGGGAAATGTTTCTTTTTAATAATATCTTCAGCTAAGCCCTGGGCATTTTAAAGCAGCACTGAATGCAATAAGGAGAAATGCATACATGTGTTCGAAATGTGAGCTTATTGTATGTTATTCTGATCATTATTAAAGGTACAGTGTGTAAACTATCACCACTAGATGTCTTAACTGCGTTTTTACCCCAGTTCAAATGCATAGTGCTAGCTGTGGTGTCCTCTGTAGGACAAGCAACTCTGGCTGCTGTTCATGTGTAGTGAGCGTAGGCTGTTAGCCTGCTGTTTACCTCAGCTATTGTCCACCTCTATTTACTCTGGAGGAGGCTGTAAAACTTGAGTCCAATACGAGTTGACGAGTCAGTGAAGCTCACGTCTGTCCAATGACAGTGATACTGAGGTGAGTTTTGAGGATGTCCTGAACTTTTCTGTTGGTAGGGCTGCTGTTTTTGCTGCTGTTAGCTGCTGTTAGTTGGCGCTAGTGAAACTTTCTTTGAAGTGGATCTAACACTTTTGGACTCGGACACTTGATGAATAAACTCTCATACGAAAGGAAAGTGTGATTTTTTTATTTATTCATTCCCACCCCACCGGCACCCTTTCCTATGTATTTTTAATGGATTCATTTTACATTTAGATTAGATTAGATTAATTTTATTAATCTCTTTTGGAGGGTTCTGTCAGGGAAATTATAGAAACTAATTATGATACAAATTACAAATTATGATAATTTGTTGGAAGATGTGTTTACAAGCTAATCAATGTATTTTTTATGAGTGCAACATTCTTTTTTGTTAAATAACCTCAAACCTAAAGACTTTATGGAACCTTTTAAGGCAAAAAATATTGGATGTTAATCACCATTAGTATGACTTATAGTCATACATCCAGCATGCTGTGTGAACAGAGTATTACGTCCATTGCTGGTTTGAGGCTGTTAACACAAAGTAGCCTACCTACTGTAATAACAAAGCAATAAATTATAGCCTATAGTAATAAAATCAGTGATCACTCATTCAAAGTTAGCAGAGCCTTTATTAGAACCTGGTACGCTTATATATTATTTCTTTCCCAGTGTTTCACCCAGTGATTTGCTACTTTGGCTAGAGTAGTAGTCCAGTGTTTGTGAATGCTTTGATGACCTTTCCTTAGGCTCTAAATGTTGACACAGTCCTCATGTTAACCCTCCTGAACATCGTACTACCTGATCACAGCAGCACCATTGTCCAATCTAACAAAGTGCTTCTGGGCAAGGCTTGCAGCAGATCTTGTTTAACTTGATGGTGATTGACAAGTTGGGCTGTGAGCTACGTGCAACATTGTACTATGTTAAATACAGTAACGGTGCAAGCAGCCTGCAAGAGAATGAATGATGATCCAAGAGGTGTTACGTCCAAACGCAGTCCCACAACAGCGGACTGGGAGGTCGCAGTATGCTTGTGCTACTTAACCACAAAGTTCTATGTTCATTAATAGACTACTTTTTTCCTTTTTTTAAAAAACTGTATTTCACCCAAGCTAAAAAAAAAATCCCATTTCCTGTCATTACATTTCCTGGGAATTGTGAAATGGTCTTGATTGAATTTCCTGGGAATCCTGTTTCCCAGAATTAAAAACTGCTGCCTACCGAATGCACACTGCATATGCAAGCATTTGCTTTAGTTAAATGTGCTAAGAACCTTTGATATCCAGTATGAAACTAAACCTTTATTGAACCAAAGAGTAATAACAACACACTGATTTTCTCTTTTAGGGATCATGCTGGCGGAAATGAGAAAATGGTGAAGCTAATGCCGGGTTTGAAGGTCTATGGAGGGGATGACAGAGTTGATGCCATTACAAAGAAAGTTTCTCATTCCAACACTTTGAAAGTGAGACGATCAAACTTTGTTTGGCTAATTTAACCCTAAAATAACTGTTTGATCACTGGTGTATATATATATTTTTCCTCAGGTTGGATCACTCAATGTCAAATGTCTTTCTACTCCTTGTCACACTACTAGTCACATCTGTTACTATGTGACAAAAGAAAACAGCACTGAGCCACCAGCTGTCTTTACAGGTATGGTGATTTCAGTTAATCATTTATGTAAGCGGAACTGCAAGAGTAAATAAATGTTTTATGTGACCTTTAATGCACTAAGGACTCCTGTTTCCTCCCTCTTGCAGGCGATACTCTGTTTGTGGCTGGTTGTGGTAAATTTTTTGAGGGTACTGCAGAACAGATGTACAAAGCTTTGATAGAAATTTTGGGGCGCCTTCCTCCTGAAACGGTAACTAGTCTTTTGTTTTTGTGGATTTGAGGATGGAAAAGAAAAACTTTAACTCTTCTGTAGTTGATATAAGAAAGATTTTCCATTTCATTGTTTTGAAAATTTGCTATTTTGAAGTATGTTTAAGTTACATGACTGACTAAGTGGTGGTGTGTTTGTGTTTAAGCATGTCTACTGTGGTCATGAGTACACTGTCAACAATCTGAAATTTGCACGTCATGTGGAACCGCACAATGAAGTAATTCAGAAGAAGTTAGCCTGGGCAAAGGTGTGTAATTCTTAGGTCACTGCTTCAAATCAGATTAGCTTTGTAAAATGTTTCAAATTAAAACAACTTTGCATTTTTTGTGTGTTTATCTTTCTGTAGGAGAAGTGCAGCAATGGAGAACCAACCATTCCGTCCACTTTGGCAGATGAATTTAAATTTAACCCCTTTATGAGAGTAAAGTATGTATTAAAAAAAACAGTGTGTATAAAAAAAACAGCCAAGTGAAAGTTTTCACACGACTCTATGCAGCCTTGTAAAGAATAATTAAGTAGATCCTTATTGCTTCCACAGGAATTAAGAATGTAAGTAGCAGCCAGGTGCTGCTAATCAAATGAACTTGATTAACAGCAAGTGTGACTACCTATATAAAAGCAGACATTTTGGCAGTTTGTTTGTCTGGTGCATTCAGCTGTGCGTTAACTCAATGCCACAATCAACCCAGGTCTGAAAATCCCAGCAAATTCACCCCAAGGTCAAACTGTGCAATATTCAGAGAAACTGCTAAAACCCACAAGCTACTTCTGGGATGCTACAGGCCTCAGTTAGCATGTTAAATGCTAAAGTTTACGATGGTAAAATTGGGAGGCTGAACCAAGATGCCATGTTTGGAAGGATTGACAGAAGAACACT
>VUQJ01018450.1:15274-34516 GCA_015108635.1 Andinoacara biseriatus | reverse complement strand
CAGGTTTCATATTTTCAGTTCAGTAAGCATATGGATCATATTTGGCCTCTTAATATCTGAATAACTGAATAACAATGACAAAGCAGCATTTAAACTGAAAAACTAGTTTATCTGTTAAACCAGTTCAGATGATTTAGTCACTCGATGACCAGGCACAACCTGCTTTCTTTGCTTCTGAATGTAAATGTAAACAAGAGAGTGTTGACAGTCTTTTATAAGTAACCATACATGAATGGAAGGCTTGTGTGTGATTCAAAATAGAAGTTATAGCAAGGATGGATTTGTAGCTAGTTTTATGAGAGAGAATATGCATGCATATCTCTGCTTTTTGCATAAATGGTAATGCAATTCAACAGGCGTTTTTCTTCTGAGCCAGCCAGTTTTGAATTGCAGATTCCAAAGAAGTGTGGGGAGCTAGTGGTAGCAGAGATAAAGGCTGTGCCTTGGCCCCAGCCACCAAAAATTAAAAGTGAAAGCCACCTAAGAGTTTAAGCCCTGGTGTAGAAGCACCACAGTAATGCTGAACACCCAACTCAGTGATGATATATCACTAAGCACAGGGCATCAACATTTTTATTTGCATCAGTGTCTTGCGACATATGTAGACTTATTTTTGCAAAGGTACTTCTGCCAGTAAAGGAGGGACTTTAGCAAGATACTTTGCACAATTATATAAACATGTTCTCTTTGAGTAGAGCACAGACTTAGACAAAAGTTTAATTAAAGTCTCCTTTCAAACCTCAGAGTTAACAGTCCAAATTCTATGCCACTGATGCAGTTCTATAAACTTTTGTTTATAGAACTCTCTCTTTTTTTGGCTAGTAAGACGTGCAAGCACATAACTTTTTAATCTAACAATTTCGGCTTCCCCTTTACGCAGTATTGAGGCAATCTGGGGAAAAAAAACGGGCCTATCTTTGTATCTCAGGGTCAGAGTTCTGAGAATTTGACAGTGCGCACTCTTGTTAAAGATTAACTTCTGCGTCAGCTGACTTCTCAGAAACTTTGCCATTTTTAAATCAGGGGCGGGCTGTTGCTATGAGGAAGTGAAGCAACTTAATAACCAATACTGTCTGAAAGGCAGTTCCTCAGCTCAGGTTACAGCACTGGAGCAACTGAAAAGGGCTGTACTTTTGAAACCAAAACTGTTTTCTGAAGTTTACTTTTGAATATTTCAGATGGGAGTTAGACTGTCTTAACAATAAAGCCTAATAGATAGCAGACTGAAACCACAAGTTTTCATGTCAAAGGGGTGGGGAAAAAATTAGGTCTGACAATTCTTATTTCTCCTAGTTTGTCAGTTTCTGGGACGTGCTCTATGATGGCTACAGTTTACATGCAGACAAAAGGTTTCTAAACCACTCCTCTAACCATCCCATGTTAGGAATGTAGTACTATTACATTCAAGCACAACTAAATATTTTAAAGGAGTTTTTAAAAAAGCCCACAATAATGCACTGTAATGCTTTCATAGATTCATTTGACAGCTTTGTCTTAAACGTTATGCTGCAACTGACCACTTATAACCACACTTACAAACCACACTGACTTTGAAATTCAGTGCAACAGCCATTTCTGCAGCGGTTTCATTTTCATTTCAATATACAATAGTTAACTCTTTGACAAAATTTTAAATTTAATCTGTAAATTGGTGGCACTTTAGAATTTCTTTACAAAAATGTAGTTATTTGCTCCCCTCAAGGTTGTTCAAAGACTGTGTTTCACACTACAGAGTCTGTTTTCTGCATGCCCAATCCATATGGGGATTGTGCAAACTGTTGTATGAAATTGCCTCAGCCTTAATTCCCTATTGTCTACCAGTCTGTTCTTCAGAGTTAACTACATGGGTAACCTGGGTGGTGGCTAACATCATTAGCTGCAGGAAAAGACTAGGAGAGGTCTGCTGTGGATCATCACCATGGTGAGACTCTACTCCATTTCTCCCCGAGACCTCAGTGAGTGTTGTTTGTTCTGTAACCCAAGACAACAGGAGGATCTGAACAAACAGGGTTGAAGCCACACATCATTACCAAGGATCCCCCTGCTTTGAGACTTGATGCCACTTCACAGATTAATGATACAGGCAAAAAGACAGCAGAACATAGTAGAAGTCAAGTGTACTTTAGAAACCTTCTCAGCAACAAGCACATTAAAGATGTGGTTAAATTGGAAGAAACTATCAAAGCATGAAAAATTAAAATATCCAATTACATGCGTCAGATCTGATCAAGTCATAAGTTTCTAGGTAGCTAAAACACAGGAAGTAGACAGTGTTATGTAATTTCAGGATGTTATGAACTCCTTTACCCCAATTTCACAAACTACTTGTTGAATTCAGTTGTGCACCAGCTCTTTGCAGATAACATGCTACAGATGCACCCCGCAGAAGTGCGGATGCAGCTGAGGACTTTGTGTGATGAAGGTGTTGCTGCAGTCTCAAATTTCTAGGAAATGGCAGCCATTGCTGTGCGTTTGGGTTGTGGTGTGACAAATACGGAGGCTAACAAATATGGAGATATTAAACTTTAAAGCTTAGTGCACATGTTTAAATAAGCAAACAATAAGTGTAGACAAGTTTCCTGCTTTTGCATATTTCACTTTAAAAGGATAGACTGTCAAAAGGCCAAACTGTTTATTCTAACAGCTTTTTTCAGGCTTACATGTGGATCTGTTATTGTTCGTAGCCCGTTGAGGGTCAAGAGACATTTTATTCTCAGCAACTGTCCCCAGCTTCTAGTCTTTGTTCATTTTGTCCCCTCACAAACTTTCCAGGATCCTGAACAATCAAAAGTCCAGCATGCTGTTGGGATCATCTCTTAGTCCAGATCCAACATTTTCAGAACCAGGAAGTACTTCCACACTCATGCAATCAGGAGAAAATTGCAATCATTCAGCATTCCCTCCTTTTCGGTATCATTCTCAAACCACTGTCACCAAAGCATCACAATAGAAAAATAATAAGTAAACACAAGAGGGGGAAAAAAAAGACTAAGAAAAAACAAAAAGACTTTTTTCATTTTAATACATCTACAACATTTACAGTTAAAAAAATAATACATCTGTAAATTAAATAATTATATTACACACTGTTGTATGCAGTCCCCAAAAAGATGTGAGAAAAAAGTGTCCAAAAAAGGTTGGAGTGTCCAAATATTTCACCTGATCAACAGGGCCAGTGTGGCCCCAATACCAGCAAATCCAGCAAAGGCCATGAGTGTGTTCCTCACTGTTGACTCGGGGTCTGCTACACGAAAAAACTCCACAAATCCACCCTAGGAACAAAGAATAAAGATGTGAAGGTCAGGCAGAGGTACGGAAAATTTTCACTGAACACAAAGTGCTTTGAAGGACAAGAAAGGAAGTTGTGCAACCAGGAACTTTTTTGCAAAAATAAAAAATTGCCATTCAAACTAGAAAAAGCATTTCCCGCAGAAAATGCTACTGTGAATGCTTGCAGCCAGCATTTCTTTGCAGCTCGTGACCTGTTGCTTGACCTCCCCATTGGTGCTCTCTAAAACCACAAACGTCTTATTCCTTTATTATAGTCCTCAGCCAATCAGAACGCCTCTACACCCTTTGATCTTTTCCCGATTCATTTTGAATAAATGTAGCTTGAGTTTTTAGCCGTCAAAAAACGTACGGAAGAATAATATATAATAATAAAGATTACAACACAAAGTAATAAGTCATTACTCACCCATGCATTGTTTTTAACCAGCCAGTCTCGCTGGTCAGACAGCAGGTATGTGGAAATCTCCTGGCTCACCAGTTCCACACAGTTGTCCCTGCCTTTTTCCTTCATGCGCTGACACACCACTGCCCCAAAGGCCATGAGACTGGCAATACGACCCCAGTTCGTGGTTTTGTCTGCAAACAGGCTCTTAGCTACCTCGCTCACAATTGTCATATCCTCCCCTCTTTCATCCAATGACAATTTGTTGACCATTCCTATAAACATAAAAAAAAATACTAGTTCAGAAACCTTAATCACTCCCATTCAAATAATTAATTTGAAACTGAGAGAGACAGAAAAATCAATTCAAAGGCAGCCCATGACTGAAGCAGACAAACGCCGTGAGCAGTCTTTGTGCAACATCCGCACAGGCTGGTTTCAACTTACCGTTGTATGCGTATCTGTGCTTTTCTAATACGTCCGCCACCACTCTTTTCATTGTTTTTAGTGCTTTGTCTTCGTTCCATTGTGGTTTGGAAAGTCCAGTAAAGTCTCTAAAGAACCTAGTAATGAGGCTTTTCGTTTCCCTCTCCAGCGTCTCGTCGGATTCACTATCTGAATGAAACTCCGGGGTGCTCGGCAACGAACCGTCTTCCACGTCGTCCGTGATAGTTTTTGCTGTATATCCGTTTGTTGAGGCCACCCCTAAGTTGTTCGGCCGTTTTGGGGTACCATTGGAGACCACAATCTCTTTGATATAGTCTTTAGATGAACCTGAGGCATTCTGCGAAGCAGAATTTCCCGATCCGTAGTGCATTGGTCCGTCCACGACTCCATTTTGAGGAATACAGCTCAGCCCCAGGATATTGCTACAATTGAGCCTTTTCGACATCACACACGTATTCATTTTGACTGCTTCAAACTAACACCAATTTGTTAACGCGAAAAACAATTTCGAGAAACTTTCGGCGCTAGCCTATAATTAGACAAAAAGCTGGCTTCTTGCCTAATACCCTGCGTTGTTCATCTTCTCTGCAGCGGAAGCAAGTATCGCCTTGGAGAGCAGTGTGTTCCAATTTTACATGCTGATGACGTCAACATGGGGTGGGTCTTAGCGGCTTCCGGTTAAAACCAGAAAATGTAGAAATGTTTAGACACTGCGTTAAACTTTTATATTAAAACGAAAGAAAAAAGAAATAGGATGTCATAGTTATTAAAAAATTACAAAAAATTATTTGAGAGCAAAGACCCCAGAATTATCTATGAATTGCTGTTGAGTTTTTCCATGGCATCAAAAATTAAAAGTATGAAGTTATAATTGACATCGTCATAAACACTCCCAAAATTATTCACAATACTAACCTTAACTACAATACCACTGCTAATACTTAGAGGTTAAAGTTAAAATAGTGTGTTGTTAAAGCTGCATTAATGCCTGACAGAACATTTGAAAGGAATTTCCTTTTAACCTTTAATTTGGGAAATATTTTTTTCGCAAAATAATGGTAAATATATTCAAAGTAAAGTTGTTTTTAACAAATGTAAGATAAAATTATTTTTATCCTAGATTGGGGAAAATCTTTTACAACAGTTATCAATATAAATAAATAATAGTAATGCATAGTAAAATATTTTAATCTCAAAGCAAAAAACTTAAAATAACTGACATGACATGACAAAGCGTTAGACTAGGGTTAAAATAAAATGTTAAAATGAGAGCACATTAGATTACATCCTGAACAGATGTGTTGAACTGCAGAGATATTCAGCAAGGTATGAAATGGCATCATTAGTCAATCTCACTCCAACATTAATCTTACACAATAGCAGAATAAATCATTTTATTAAAACTTAGTTATTATTATTATTATCATCATCAAGTATGATTCTGGTATATTGGAAATTCCTAAAATCTTCCATGCTGATTGTCTGCGTCTCACACCTAAATGATAATGCTTCCCCCTAGTGGAAAATGCAAGGTTGCACCTCCCTTGTGTTGTTTTAATCCAGAACATTCTGGATTTTAACTTCTTCTGATGTCCACGTAAGAAATCTAAGGATGTAGTCACCAACAAATGCATCTGTTCAACATGTAACAAGGAGAAATAGCCAAACTCGTCAAAAAAAAATAACAAGAAAGTCTTATTAATGTAAAAGTTTATTTCAAATACTGACAAAAATCCTCTCACCTACTTCCACACAACTGAAACATTCGAAGTACCCTTGTACTTTCTGAAGTCTTAAAATCACTCCCGTATTCTCCAGTCATCCTGTTTATCATGTAAACCCTTAATTTTTTTTTTCCTTGTGGAAGCAAGGGTGCATCTGATTTCCCTGCAGTTATCTTGGGCCAGGATGAAATATACTAATTATTCATTAAGAGAATACAAGAAAAAAAAAATTACTTGCAAAACAAGAAAACAGATAAGGTAAAAGCAGCACAAGAGTACTTCAGAGCACACAGCCTGTTAATTTCTTTATACATTCTGGCACATATTTATCATAGATGAACAAGAGATACCCTGTGTTCTGGGTCTGAAACATATCCTGCAGTTTCTTCTTGCTGTACTCCTTGGTGCAAAGCCAAACATTAAGTAGCATTTAAGAACCTCTCCTTACTGTTGTTTCATAGCATCACAGCATATTCACCCTTTAAAAAAAATGAAGCCAGCCTTACTCCTTGAAGCAGAAACATGTAGGCTTTTCAAACACAATAGTCTGTTCTTAGCAGTATCAAGTGATGAAGCAGATCAGAATTTTAGGATCTGGCTAGACCACATGATCCAAACCAACAATGCACTTACATACTTTACATTATTTTTTTTTTGTTTTTTAAATTTGCACTTAAGTTGATGTTTAACATAGTTAACATGTAACCAGACTTTGCCACGGGAGCTTTAAAACTCTGAAGGTGAGATGCTTAAGAAGAGTTAGACTGGCATAATCAAGAAGACAGTTGTTCTTTACAGGGTATGCTCTCTTAGATTTGTCATTGACTGATTCAGCAGCATTTACACATATTTCCATTTGATACAGATTCACATAGCCTCTGCGATACGATAAGATACAGCAGAAGTAGTGTTAAACAGAAAGGAGAGAGGAACCATTGAATCAGAAATCGCTTGGGCTATGAAAGAGTGAAAAGCAGGTGGGAAACAACAAAAATAATTTCCTGTTTAAGTCTATTTACAATAGCTGGAACGGAGAAAAGCAGTGCATTCATACACCACCACAGCAAGCACATGTGCACGGGTCAGTCCTTTTTCACCCACTGCAACTTTGACACATTTTAAAGTCTCATTGAAAAATATGTGAGGTTGAGAACGTGATGGTGCATGCACCCGGTTACCTAGCCTACGTGGTGGAGTGTGCATTTGTGAAGGTTCCCTGAAGCAGTAATTTACACTGATTCTCAGTGAGAGACGGCATCCAGTTCAGATTCTTGAATGTGTGAAGGGTGCACATTCAAAGTCCAAAGATTTAGTGATCACTCCATTGACCTGTTTTAGAGGTTGAATCACGAGAACAGGCGAGATTACCCCCTCACCATGTTTTATGAAATCTCTCTCTGCTTTGCCAAGTGTTTGTGCTCCTGGATATATGCAGTGTCCCACTTTAAATCTGCGATGATCATTTTTGGAGCTGCACTTATCAGCTTGCCTACTGTTTACCCTATGACACCCCTGAGATCAAACATCCATATGAATAGTGTGAGTTTGCAAAGAAACTTCTACAAGGTGCTGGTAGTAAAGTAGGTATACAGTCCAGCTGAGATTTTAGTGAAGTAGTTGAATTCTTTTACTAAGCTTAGTGTTTCATAATGTGAAAGAGGATCAGATGTTAAGGGAACCATGATGACATACTGTTTATTCTTAAGTGTTAAAACATCCTCCTACACGAAATTAATCATCACTGGTCAGTCTTTAAGTACTATAAGAAAATTTACTTTACGTATGGCCTTGCAGGACAACTATTTCTGCAATGTCTCTGGGTACTTTTGTTATCTCAATGAGACTTTTGCGATTGGATACAAAAACGTTTAGAAGTGCATCGGTGTGTCAAAGATAGCCGGGAAGTTATGTGGATGGTAACATCACTCCTTACATCTTTAGCCAGATCAGTGTAAGCTCAAAGCTCTCTCATCACACTTCAATGTAAGCAGGATGATTATATAGCAACAGTCACATTGAAAAGACAAGTGTATCCACAGCCTCTGGGATTGCAATGTGGAATTTGGCTCTGTTGTTAAAGCAAAGAATAGCCAAGCCAGAAATCCTAGGATGTAATCCCAACTGAGTTGATATAGCACTACCATTTCTCTCGGGCATGCTAGCTGGTTCTGTTCTTAAAGCGCTAAGCTTATCACGAGTTACGTGCTTGTTTGAGTATTATTTACAGAAGCATATACTCTATGCAGGGTGCTTCCAAACCCCCCACTCCCCCCCCCAAAACAGATCTTTTAGCATCACAGTTAACACATATCTTGATGCAATTCAACACCAACCAAACAAAGGCTGAGCTCATAGGCTGGCAGGGTTCCCAACCTTTAAAAATAATACCAGGATATACTCAGCTGGCTCCCACCCTGGGCAACAAACAGGAGTGTGTGTATATGGATTGTCAGAACAGCAAAAAGCAAAGCAAGTAAGGAAGTGCGACTGTGGACATTTCAGGGCATCAGGTGTTTGTTGTGATCACTTACTAAGCAGCTGCTCCACTCCTACTACAAAAGCATGTTAAATTTCTTTTTTGTTAAATATTACAAACATGCAGCCTTTTTTTTTTTTAAAGAGAGAGAGAACGGGAGCAAAGGGGTAGAGAAATAAAAGCAACAGAAGCACACAAACAGGGGAAACGTGTTTCAAATCCCTGCCTGGATGAGTTGCAGCAGTTGTCCTCAGGTTATATTTGACAAAGTGACCATAGGGGTAAGATGCAAGGAACCTTCCATTCTTTTCCCAATAGGGTGTTGGTGAATGCCAAGTATCCCTTAAGGTGCCCCTCACAGATTTGGTAAGCAAGCAGTTATTCACATACATCTTCAAACCCCTCCTGTTGAAGCTAGCCACTAGCATAGAAAGGGAACATGAAGATCAAAGAACACCCTGTGATCATGGTTCCTAACTCCCTTACACACATTAATTTGGTGTCATTCAGGATGCAAAAAAGAAAAAAAAAATACTATACAGAATACAAAGTGCATTAACTCATCCCATCCAACCCCTGCCCAATAACACACACACACCTACTGTAATGCATCTTGGAACACTGAAAACCAAGATATAAGGGAGGCGGTAGCGCAGAGTGCACAGAGGGGGCAGAGCTGTGCGTGGTGGGAAGACAGAGAAGGCTGCAAACTTGTGGGCTGCCTAAACCTCCATCCCTCCCATCCCGCCCCACCCACATACAAGCAAATGGAGTTTCAACTTATACAACTCTGCCCGATATGTTAAAGCCAGTGGTGCCTGGGGATGTAAAAGGAAGAGAGGGAAGGGGATGGACATACTGGGGATACAGGTAAGGTGGAGGAGGGACGTTTGCTGGGAATCCCAGGGAGGGGAGGGTGTTTCTTGGATGATGAAGGCTAGCCAGCTAGCTTGCTGGTCACCAAGGAGGACTTCCTCTGGGGTAGATCTTGTGGCGTGGGGATGTGGTCACCAGTTACCAGGTTCTTGTCAGGTCCTGCCACAGGGAGCTGCTTGTTCTTCATCTTGGCCTTGGCCATGTTGTAGTCGCCCGAATCAAAGTACTTTTGCTGTGTGCGAAGAGAGACAAAGAGGTGCTCCAAGCTTTAGCGACATGCTTAATATTGAAAACAATACTTACATGCGCATTCATACACCGGAAGAGTTATTGCTGATTGCAGTGGTGTTAAAGAGAACCTTCTAAATACTATTCCAATGTAAGAAATGGTGAACAAATCCATACTAATCTTTAGCTGTCTGAGTTAAGCCATCACATTTTTATTGCTGAGCACCACAATTATACCCACAAACCTAAACAACTTTAAAAGCAGATAGTGTGTGTGCTTGTGCCTCAAACTTTGCAGCAATGCTAACTGAATGTAGCTCTCTGATGTGTAGTACACAAGGCTTCTTTCTCCTTCCAAATTGCCACAAACTAAATGAGGATACAGTTAACACACAAAAAAATAGATGCAAAATTTCTTTGCATTTCCTCTTACAATCACCTTAGGATAAATGTAACCATCAGTATAACAGCTAAAGAGAACTAGAACCTTGTACACTGACACATATGTTGACATTGCTCACGCATCAGAGAACATACCACAACGGTAATGGTATTCTCTTTAATCAAATCATATGCTTATGTTTCAACGTTAAAGCATTTGAAGTATGAAGTTATCTACCTCCTCAGCCTTTGATAATGTTCATTATCTTATAATAAACCACTTTTACTTCTGACTGCCTTGGGTACTCCTGCCCAGTGATTTCCCATGTTTCCCAGAATGACTCTCAACAACCTCTAGAGGTGGAAGTTCTCTGTAGCATATACAACATGTGTAGGTGGAGAGAGCAACAGATTTTCAAGTCAAGGGAAAGGGAGAGGGGAGTGAAATTTCCCTCCTGGTGCTCTGAACTGCAGTTCAAAATACAAATGAAAGTTATTCTCTCAAGCAAGCTGTATTTCACATGCTATCAACACAGCCGCTTTGTCTTCTTGTCTACTAAGAGAGAAATTATTTTTTCTCTCTGCTTCAACGGATCTACCCATGTAACAGCTATTAACCAACAACTAAAGGGTAGTTCTAGGTAGTACCTTTGCTCTTTAGTTTTAAATGTTCACTGTAGCTCCTTTTCGACTGTTAAGTGTTCAGTAATAAGAATATCAGTTTGTCCATACGCCACCTATACTTTGACCATTTTATGTAGGAGTGCAAGTGTTTCTTGACTTTGACTATGAAGTCAAATTGGTGACCAGCTTTCAATAAGGCACAATCCTGTTTCTCCACTGCTACTGCTGCTGTCTCTGATCACATCATAGACAATCATCATCATAGTAACTCACCCCTTTCTGTAGTCTCTTCATCAGGAAGTCTGACCCACCAGGCCTCTGGCCCAGACCAGGATACTTGGCCTTTAGCTTGGCCTCCTCTGCCTTAACTGGGTTTGCATTCTTCTCTTGAGAGTCCTGTGAAAACCAAAAGAAAGAAAAGGTTTTACCCTACTGGTTTGCAGAAAAACAGGGATCCTTTAAAATGTCAGTGGACGCAGCTTTGGGAAAGCTCAATCACAACCGGAACAGCTGGTTACATGACAGGCACTCATTTCTGGCCACTCTGCAATTCCAAAACTTTTCTCATTTCCAACAGGATACCACGTTTCATGCAGCAACGTGTACCGTGGAGCACAGGACCACTTCGCTAAAAACACCAAACTAAAACTACTTCTGTTAAGTGGATTAAAACGCATGACCATGACAAGTGGAAACTTGATATACTTCATGATAGCATGAGTCACAGCATGAGTCTCTCATAACACCATAACGCCTGACAGGAAACGTGGTACAAACAGAGACCTTAAAAAAGAACCTTTAATGATTTTAGGAGCTTATGAAGGAAACTAACAATCAAAGCTCAGCTGGGAAGTCATGTTAATAAAGACCTTGGGACAAGAACATTGTTTATGTATATATTAAACTAGAAACTGAAGAATAATTTCCTACCCTCCCAAGTCTGAACAAGTTCTTTTAGCAAATCTGTTTATGTTAAATTATTACTATAAAACTAAGAAATCTGCAGCAGAGTCCATTACACACAACTGAATTCTGTACCTTTCCATTATTTCACAAGCTGAGGAATCAATGCTATTAATGCTTTCGTTAAATCCCACTATGATCGTATGATTATCTGGAAATGGGAACTATTATGTTACGCAGTCATGTTTTTTTTTTTTTTTTAAATATTGAAAATCTGAAAATTGGGTTCAAGAAACTATAATGTGACCTTATGTTTAGAACCTAAGGTGGATATATTTTTTAAACAATGAAAGTGTTTGTGCTGTTGCCTCTGACAAATACTAGCAGAACTAGTCAGACACTGCCATTCAAGTACCTGACAGGTAGCTACTGAGGCTACTAATTTTGGGCACCACCCTGTACACATAGCAGGAGTCAAGCATTTGACCCCATGTTACATCTATTTCAGGAAACGGCGGACAAACTCCAAAGGGCATTTAGACAGTCCTTGAACACACACCTGAAGTGAGCAGCACAGCGTAGACCTACTTCCACTATGCAGACAAGATAGGGCACTCAGCCTATAAAGCTTGTTGGGGCAGGGATAAAATGTGACCCAGGACACGGAGGCAGATGAACAGATTCCCTTAGGAGGAGGGGGTGTGTGTGTGTTGCACAGAGTGTGCTGATTCACTTGGGTCCATGAAGAGAAATTTATGAGCTACTATATTTGGTTTCAATGCAGAGAAACTGCAGAATCCAAAAACACAATCTTTGTGTGCACACTGGAACTGATGTATGACTGTAAAAATTCTGCTAAGGAAGGACTGTACCTTCTTGTTCACTTAAGGCTTGAGAAAGGGTTAAGACCCTTTTGTTCAAAAGGATTGTTTAAAATACTGGAAAAGCTTAAATGCACAGATTGTGTCACTATATGAAGAAAGATATTTGGCAAAATATTAAAACACTTTGCATTAACTTAATTCACGCAAAAATTCCGTAACCACAATTTGTGATTTGAAGTGATTTATAACTGTGTCAACAGTCATAACGCAATGCATGTCACAACACTGCAAACAACTTCTTTTCACTGCAACTTTTTATGACTAGAGGGACATGACAATACAAGTAGATTGCATGGTTATGCATAGAAATCAACAGGTTTGTCATTATAAATCAATTTCAAACTTCCTACCACCCACCTTGCAAAGGCTGGGCAACATTAAAAATTTCCAGATGTTTTTCTATTTCTTGTGTTGTGGTTTAAAACAATTTAGATGTGTGAATTAAAACGACAAAGTTGAGAGTTCTTGCTATTGTCTCTAGAATACCTGCAAGCAGAAAACTACACTTTGATAATAGATACTGACATTAACATTATCATCCATTATTTTTGTTGTTTCTACTTCACTGCTGGTACAGTGTAAACAAACCTAACGAGTGCGAGCACCAATCTAACATATATTGACACAGGTAAGCCTTCGATCCAAATGACAGATGGACTACATTGCATCACTGCTGTGCTTATAGCATAGTATGGAAATGCGGAATCACTGGTGGTCTTGCACTGAATGTAATCAGTCAGGAATCCAGAACCTCATAGCCATTCAGGACAGTTTTCTATTAGAATTTTGCGCAGTTATCTTTACCTTCTCAATATGCACTGAATGAAATCACCCAGTCACGCCTTTATCTGGAGTTTGCAGGCCACACGTTTCGTGTGTAAACCCCTCCACCCCCCCGGGTACAGACCAATGAGGCCTGAGCTGCTGTGGACTCGCCAGCCAATGACACCAAGCAAGGGACAAAACAAAGTGACACACAGGCAAGGTGCTTCGTGTGGTACGGCAGCTACAACCAAACCACTTCCATAATACCGAGCAGTTCGTATGAGCTGTACGTGTCTGTCAGGTCTCCTCCCGTGCCTTGGTGTAGCGCTGAGGTTACTGCAAACACTTATGCTAACTGGTGCTAGCCGCTGCTTAGCTAGCATGCTCAGTGGTTAGCTAACAACATCAAGATAGCAGAAACCCACCTGTTTTTCGTCCTCGTAGTCCACCTGAGTGTCCGCGTCCAGGTTTTCTGACGACATGTTGTGAGTGTGGAGGACAAGCAGGTGTCCAGTCGGTTGCCGGACTAACTCAAAGAGATGATTATTTAAGGTACCGTTTTGTGTACCTGTACTGAATCTAATCCTGCTTTTCCGAACACGACTGCGCTCCAACAAAAATGGCGTAACGACATATGACATCACCATTGGGGGCCGGTTTCTTACTTGCAACTAACAAATACAGTAACCAATAGAAGACGAGCAATGGCCCACTCGGAGCCAATAGGATTACGCTAAATGTGTCGCCCGCTGTGATTGACAACCGGTTGTCGAATAAAATTACAAAATGAAGACGGGGGCAATGCGGGGGCCGCACTGCATCAATACAAACCACCCGAACAAAACAAAATATATACTTTGGATGAAACGTGTTCTTTACACTTTGTATCACATATGAAAACGAACTTTAAAAAAAAAAAAATCTAGTTTCGTTATAGGTTCCGTAGCTGTCTTTTACCTATTTTTTCTTTTTTCCTTTTTTTTTTTAGTTTTTATCTCCCTGTGCTGTGATTGGCTCCCTGCTGTTGAACCTGTTGCTGAGCATAATCAAACAATTAGCGGGAACTTCTATTTTAGCTAAAACAGCAAAAGGTTATCGTTTATTTCCTATCCTATAAAACGATTGTATTGTATTGTTTTGGTAAAAAAATATATATATAATGTTATTGTTCCCATGTAATTACATCATGATTTAAAGGATAAAATTTGATGCAGATCAATCGTAGAGTGCTAGAAATAATTTCAGTACAGTGCTTCATTATTTAAAAAACTAGAAGGTTGGCTAGCTAGTTGTAATTTACAGTATTGTTTGCCGAGTAGACGCCTGTCTGATCTCAGACTCTTCTTTGCAGCCTTTTTTTGTGCTCGTTTTACACCAGAGGCATGGCGTGCGCACAGCAAGTGAGAACATCACAGGTAAAATGTATTACTCGAATATCTCATTATTTACTTAGTTTGTTATGTTGCAAACACTAAGCTGCTTAGCTAGCAGGCAAATACAAACTTACATAGTTCTGTACAAAATAGCGTTACACACTCTTCTATTTGCAACAGCAGATTTGGAATCAGTATTAATTGTATTATTACATTGTGATATTTTTTATTTTATGTGACTTTGTGACATGGGAATACAGCATATACAAGGCAAAAACCGAGATTGTGCCGTTACAACCAGCTTGAAAGTCAGTATTGGTACTGTATGAACACCTTTATTCTTCAACACAGCCTGAACTATGCTAGGCAAGCGTTCTCATAATTTTTAAAGCAGGTTTCTGGAATAGTTCTCCCGGTATCTTTAAGTAGACAATAACTGTTGTACATCTATCCTGCATATTGATGATTATTTGAACCAAAAAAAAAATGTCATTTGGATTCATCACTCCATAAGACCTGTTGCCACTGAAATAACATCAATGCCTTTTCCCCCCAAATACCAAGACTTATAAAGACACACAGAAAAAAAAATATGTAAAGTGACACCAGTATATTGAGGTTTATAAAGATTAAAAACATTCTGCTTGTATAGGTATTGAATAAGGTGCCGTAGCCACTTAAATGCAGCTGTTGGATGTCACAACTAAGCAGTGCTGAGTCTAATTCGTTTCACTCATACAGGACATTCAGCTGTCTGCTAATCAGATTGTCTCGGAGCAGCAGTCATTGGTTGTTATAAAGAAGCTTCTGGCCATTGCAGTGTCTGGGATCACATACCTCAGGGGGATTTTCCCAGGGAAAGCCTATGGGAGCAAATATGTGGAAGGTTAGATTACATATGAAACTAATTGCATGCACATCCCATTAGCATTCAAATTCACTTTACCAGTGAATTTGAAATTCACTTTACCAGTGAATTTGAAAGCTTTAACAATTCCAAAGAAGATTCTTACCTCCTTTTTTTCCCTTATAGATCAGCAAGTGATGATCCTTAGAGAGGAGCACAGCTGTCCTGGTGCCAGTCAGATTCTTCAGTGGTAAATTACAGCAACTTGACATTTGCTAGCCAGAGCTTTTGAACAGGGTCACTAAAGCCAACTAGAGACCATCTTGTGATTGAATCACATCAGCTCCTCCATTTTGATGCAACTGTTTTGATTTTGTCTTGAAATACTATTGCTTTAACAAAAGTCTGTTCACCAGGACTATATTTTTACCAGGATTAGACAAACAGACCCACAAGGTACAGAGAAGGCCATCATATCTTTTGTGGGTGGTAACAGATTGAACTAGATTGAGCTTGGTGATGTTTGTACAATATTGATCTTTGGTGGCATTAAGAAGATAGTCACACACTGAACAAATATGATCACATCAGTGCTCTATACAAAAATGATTTATAACACGGCTCTTAAAATCATGGAAAGTGAAACAAGAAGTATATTGCAGTGTTACATTGAGCAGTGGCTGGCTGTAAATGAGGGATAGGTTGAGGAGATTTTGATTTTTTTTAATGAATGTCACTTCGTTCCTCAAAGATCTCTTGGTTCCTCCTTCTTTGCTTGTGTGATTCTTTTGTGCTTTAAAGTTATATGCACATAACAAGCCGGAGCAGTTGGCTTTGCATGCGTTGATGATTTAGCGCTTACCAGTGGTAGTACTGTAATCATTTTAGTGAGAACATGTTGGCGTTCATGTGCTGTTGGCTAATCGTTTTTCCATTCCTCCAGGATGCAGGGGTGCTTTGATGCCATCCAGAAGAAATATGTAAGTCACATCTGACATTTCCATCAGTCAAAAGATTTGTAATGTACACCTAGTTGAGTTGTTATGAATCAGGCAATATTAATTAAACTTTTTTTGTTAATTTGTTTTGTATCGTTTCACCTTATACAGTCAAAATATAAATATACTTTTTTTTCCTCCACCAGCTTCGGACAGTCATTATGTCTGTGAGTATTTTACTAATATTTTCCTTTGACTGTGTTCTTGAATATTGATTCATTGTATTAAAAAACAAATTAGGGTAAGGAGTCGGCTTGGAAAAGTGAAAGTAGCAAACACATGAGCAAGTACATGTCTGAAGAACTGTAACGCTCCCTCAGAGTTTTAAGCTGGTGCGTTGGAGAATTTGGTCTTAAATTCTTCATGGTACTAACTTTTATCTATTTGGCCCTATTTTATAGATTTATACTGACCCAGAGAACTCACAGGTAAGTATTGGGTTGCCTTTTTGCAATATTTGATGTTTAACAAATATATTGTACATGCTGTATATCTAAAAAGTTACTACATCATCTGGCATGCCATCTTTTTTTCAGAAAGTGACTGAGTTTTACCAGTTTAGGATCCAATACTCTGCAGAAGGGGCACAAATGGATTTTGAAAGGTGGGCTGTGTTCATGCTTAGAAGTTACACTCACATATGAGAAAGTAACTTGAATTTTGTTTTAATTGTTATTAAATCAGTTCAGCAACTGAAAAAAGCAGGTGCATTTAAGTTCATTTCTTGTCTTGCTTGCCTTTCTTGATAAGCAACAACAACATCAAAGTCTCATCACTGTCAAGTGGAAACACCAGGAAAGCCAGCATCCTGCTGGTGAGGAAGCTCTACACTCTGATGCAGAACCTGGGCCCTCTGCCAGAAAATGTCTACCTCAACATGAAGTTGGCTTACTATGATGATGGTAACACTCACGTCAAAATTGATCATTTCTGGAGTGCAGCATTAATGATACAGAGCCCACATTTTTAAGGCTTTGAACATTTTTATTATACCAATCACCATAAAGACTTTTTAAACCCAGTGTTTTAAGCAGCGCTGTTTGATGTCTCGTACATGTCCCAGCTTTGAGCTTTTCTGGCAATTATCCAACAATGGCTTTGCTCTTTTATGGTTTTTCAAAAGTAGACAAGAAGTTAAGCATCTAGAAGTATATGATTTATACACAGGAAAAACAGAAAATGGTGCCCTGATCAATATTTCCAAATTAGCCACTGTTCATTAACCTTTCTGTAGACTCACCAGTCACTTTGTTAGGTACACCTGTTCAGTTGCTTGTTAATAAGTATATAATCAGTCAGTGACATGGCAGCAACTCAATTAGGCATGAAAATATGTCAGGATGACCTGCTGAAGTTCAAAACATGCATTAGAATGGGAACAAAGTTGATTCTCTTGTGACCTGCCGGAGCGCCGTCACTCGTGACTGCCAACTGCTTTTAAATGACGGTAAAATTGCATCCACATACCATAGAGCAATAAGTCTTTTTGCATATAAAACCAGATTATTTACACTTATATGCATTCGGTGTGTCTCAGAGCACTGTATCCTTCCTCTCAGGTTTGCAAAAATCGCGTAGAAAGCACTAACAACAAAACATACTCCATGCGCTTTATCGTGTGCATTAGCATGTACAGCTATGGTGTTTCTGTAATCTAGCATAATATGGAGATACAGAAAATGGTTTTCAATTTCTTTGTGGCTTAGTGCACTCTTTAGCTACCTTATGCAGTTACAATGGATTTCACATTATTATAATTAAGGTTCTGAAGGTTCTATTGATCTATAGGGAGTTGAAATATTCCACACGATGGTACTACAGCATGTATAACTGTAATCATATGGTCTGGCAGACTTCTTCTATTATAGGTCTCAACTGGCCACTTGACTTAGATCAGCCTGTCTGACACCAACTGCCATGCCACATTCAGAATATTTCAGAACCTGCTAATCTACTGGGATTTTCCCACACAATCATCTCTAGGGTTTACAGAGAAGGGTTTGAACTAGAGAAATGGCAGTTCTTTGGGTGAAAATGCCTTGTTTAAACTTGTAGGAGAATGGTCAGACTACTTTCAGCTAATAGGAAGGCAACAGAAACTCAAATAATCACTTGTTAAAACCAAAGTATGCAGAAAAGCATCTTTGAATGCACAGCATGTCTAACCTTGAAGCAAAGGGTCTACAGCAGGAGAATAGAATAGAAAGCTTTCTTTGTCATCAAACACAGAGTATGTAAAAGCTGCCACAGTTCAGTGCCTTCCCTTATAAAACTTAAAAAAAATAAATAAGAAAAATATTGTAAAACCAGTATGTTTATGTGTATCAAAGAACACAAGGGGTTAGAGGGGAATAAATAAATGTAACAAATATATTAAATATACCAGATATTGCACAGGTGCCAGTTATTGCATAGAGAGGAGTTATGATATACTGAATGTAATAATATAGCACAGGTATAGTCAGGTAGTCAGAAGACCACAGCAGGTCCCATTCCTGCCGGCTAAGAACAGAAGCTAAGTTCTCACTTAGCTTATGAAGCTAAGTTCTCACAGAGGTCCCCAAAATTGGTGAGTAGAAGATTGGAAAAACGTTGCCTGGTCTGATGAGTCTGCAACATTTGAATTGTGGGGTCAGAATTTGGTGTAAACAGCATGAAAGCACCCTGGCAGATCTGTGCCAACTGCTTGATGCCTTCATGTCAATATGGACCATAGTCTTGTAGAAGTGTTTCCAGCACCTTGTTAAATATTTACTACAGAGAATTGAGGCAGTTTTGAAGGCAAAATAGGTTTAAAGAAGGCCAACATGCCTCTGTGAGAGAAAGTATACAGGGTTGATTATCAGCTGTGCCCATTTATACATCACTTGTGTCTTATTGTCTCTTGTTCAGTATTTGCATCTGTTTCATTGTCGCGTCACTTTATGCTTGCTTCTCTATTTCCTAGTTACTCCTCCAACCTATCAGCCACCCGGCTTTAGGGAGGCCGACGGCGACACCATGGAGTTTGAACAGGAGCCCGTCAGACTGACCATTGGGGAGG
>VUQJ01018439.1:2114-14209 GCA_015108635.1 Andinoacara biseriatus | reverse complement strand
CTGCTTCTTCAAGAGTGGGAACCTAAAGAGTTTAATGTCAAAACGAACGCTTGAAAATTTCCATTTCTATTTCTGCCTTAATAACATGTTCATTTATATAAAAACAATTCTACTGAGGAAAAAACAAAAAACAGATATATAAAACCACGTCACATTTCCCCTGCCCCAACCTCTCGCGGTAAGCCAATATATTTAACACACATGTGGATAGTCATCTTATGTGTAAGTGTAAAGTTATATTAGGTTACATGGCAGCTGGACAATAATTACAAAATGGTGTGAAGTTCTTCTGATGAAGTTATTGTTGAGCCCTGATTTTTTGTCTCACTGGCGTGTGATGTAAAAGGTGCGTTCTGAGTTCTCGCGAGAGCTGGATTAAGGAGGAGACGAGCCGCTGCTGCAGCTGCTGAAACTTTGAAATGCAGCCAAGAATCGACGCTAAAATGACGCTCTTTGGGGGTGGGGGGTATTTGAAGATTATCTTTAATATTCACGCGTGAATGTGACTTTAATACAGAGAGATTTAGAGCATTGGTCGAGAGGCATACGCCCTCATGGAAACTTACGCATCCATCACGTGAAGTGATGAAGAAAAAAAAACGGATATCGCTTGAAATGTTAACCTTTGACGACCTGCGGTTATGTTTTTGTCTTTCCTGGTATTAACAGAAACAAATTTTTAGTTTGTTTCTCTGAATGACCACATAGGCAATTCCTCAAAACACAGTAGTATTTTTGTGTACGTTTTGGTTACTCCTAACTTATTGTTGAAAGTGAAAGTGTTAAAAAATGTCCCAGAAATGAAATAACACAAGTCTTCAACACAGTAAAGCGTTAGTATGTAACAAGAAATATAGGGGGCAAGGTTTTTAATAACTGCTGAAAGAAGACAATGAAAAACTTTATTCCCCCAGAGCCCTTATCGCAACGTTATGGAAACAATATTCCTGCTATTAGAAAACTAAAGTTCCTAAAATGCTTGGAGGGGGAAGGGGATGTACAAGGAACTCTAGTGATATACTGATACCAGCTTGTGCTTATGTAGATCTATTGTAATAGGCACTGTTAAAAGTGTGCCGAATTATCAGTTGGATGTTACTGTTTACAATATGTCCATGTGTGTGGGGGTAATTCTCACTGAAATATTATCATACTGAAGACATTTTTAAAATATGGGGGTTTCTCAGGCAATCCTTCTAAGTCCTTTCTGTGCTTTATTTAATATGGGCGTCGGGAATAATGACATCATCGGAAAGTGTAAGGCCTACTGAATACTAAAATATACAAGTCTGTGTATTTATGTTTGACTGCAGTACCCACTGGCTCTAGGAATAATATAATAATAATAATTAATAGTATTCTTATTACAGTCATGCACAGCACAAGCACAAAGACCGGTGGGGAAGAGAAGTGGGTCATTCGCATAATTTCGCTCTGGTGTCATGCTGAAGCGCTCTTCCGCTTCTCAGCTGACGGTGGTCCCTGAGCAGCGGTCGGTAAACAATAGCGACTCTAAAACACGTCCTCTGTCAAATACGAGTGTTTAGAAGTGTGTAAAGTGGGATAAAAGAAAGAGGAGATGGGAGTGTAGCGGCTTGTGATGACCTTGTTACATTTCCTGCCACTTCAGCTTAGAGACAGCGCCGGCGGTATTCGTCAGAGCCTGTCGCCGGTCTGGTCTGAACCGGTTCGGAAAGTGCGCGGTCTCGTGCGCACTGCAGACGTCTCTCGCTGATACCCAGAGCGCTCCGCGTACACGCGTCCCCCCCACCCGGCTCGGCCCCATATTCCGTTTAGTCTTCCCTCATTGGTTAGCATCGCAGCGGCTCGCCCACACCTTCCGCGTGCTGTTTGGGCAGTGAGACAATTTGCGAGTTGCGATTGGTCACAGCCTCTCGAAACCTTTGTTTTGGGGCTGGTCCCGTTATCCGTGCACGGGCATGCGGATAAGTGGAGTTGTAAACGAAGCGTGTGCACTTTTCAGCACCAATACCGCGTGGATAGCAGCCGAAGCTACAGAGAAAATAGTCGTTTGGGTTAGTTTATTGTGAAAAAGAAAGACAGCTTTTTGCTGTTTGCAGCGCCAAACAGCTGCTGCGAACGCGGGTATTTTTTTTTTTTTTTACTAGCAGCTCCGACCCGGCTAGCGGAAAAACAAAGCGCCACAGCTCGTGCTTTGTCTGCCCCGGTGGCAAAGAGCTGCAGCCTCACATTTTTGCGGGTAAAACCACTGCTCACTTCTTCGCGCTGTCGAATTTGCTCGGTGTGGGTTCACTAAACTGCACCACAGGAAGACTAAATGGCTGAAAGTGTGAGGAAACAAAGGTGATAAAGAAGACTATTCGTCGAAGCCGGTTCGGTCCAGACAGCGGTTGAGCCGTGGTGCTTGTTAGCCACATTGCAGCCTGTAGCCGCCGAGGTCTCCATTGTGTGAGCATCTCCGCTCGACCCCCCGAATCACGCGCTGCCGCCGGACACTTGCCGCCTCTCCCCCACGCCCACAACGGTTGTGCTTTCAGACGGAATTGTTTTTTAATCAACGCACCCCAAAATGTGTTCTCGGGTTTGGTTCTTGACCGACCGGCGCATCAGCCAGGAGTATCCACAAGTCCAGATTCTGCGGGCACTGAAGGAGCACTGCGCCGACGAGGATGTGGAATTCCGCTATCTCCTCATGGATCAAATCGTGCTAACTATCAGCGAGGGGCAGCTAGGCAAGTATCACACGTTCCGCTGATGTTGTCGATGCCTGGTCGTAAATCGATATACAGTTTGTTTCGGATTATTTGAGATCGATAATGTCTGTAAATGGGAGACTTTAATTGTTTGGGGGCCACGCGGCTTGTGAGCAGGCAGAGGGGTTGGCTGCGGTCTGCCTGTTAGCAAGGAAGCGAAGCGTAAGCATAGCCGTGACCGCCTAACCTACTTTTCCGGTTAGACTGCCTCCAGAAGGGGAAGGATGGCCCTTGATTTAATTTTGCTGAATTCGCTGCAATCCCAGCATTGTTGTAAATTCTCCGAGTTACCCGGGAAATAAAAGCAGAAAAAAAAACTTTAAAAAAATACCATAGAGGCCTATATATTAGATAACAGGCATTCATTACCGAGCTGTTGATCTTTTGCAGCTCGTAAACGCTCAAGCAGTGGGTTCTGTGATTTATATATGTGCGTATATGTGATAATTTGACATTTTTAAAATTGGTTCCCTCTGTAATAGAAGTTTTTTGTTGTTGTTTTTGTTTTTTAAAGGCATTCAGGCTAAATGGAGAAAAATGATTAGCAAATCTTTATTGCGCCGTAACCTGTTTATTATGACAAAATATTGAATGGGTGGTATAACCAGTTAAATACGCTTCAACCTGTTCTAGCATTTCAGGTTTTTTCATTCCATATTTTATTTATGCTACCAGCATGATCACATGACAGCATTTCACAGCCGTGAGCAAGGATGGTAACAGTAGAAGCTCATGAACGCCACACAGGGAATTTGTCAGGCTGGTGTGAAGTGGGGGATATGTCACCAGATAAGAGGAGATGTGTGAAAGTCTCAATTAACACACAAATGGTGTAGGCTGACATTTGGACCGGGTGAAAAGATAATGGGAGAACATGTGGGTAGGGTGTCCCTCACCGACTATGTACTGTTACCTTAAACTACAGTATCTTACAGATCTATCAAGCCAAGCTTTACACTCAAAATAGGATTTCACATGCAAACAGATGGGCATTTAATGGTAGCCATTACATGTAAGCAGTTAATCATTTCACGTGCTGTAGCACAGCCTTTGGAAAAATCATGAACATAAGCTTATTCTATAATTAACAATTTTAGGCAGTATACATTTAAATGCATGGAGGAGAACAGCTATCTAAATGTAAAGCTTAACAGGCTTCACATGAGCAGCAAGGCAGGTAGCATATGACTTGTAGTCTGTAATCTGCCTAAAGTAAATGTCTTCTGAGCCTTGGCTTGACATCACAGATTAACAGCCAGTGGACAGATTGGCTGCGCTGTAGGATTTCTGCACAGGAAGCCTCAGAGTACATACTCAGATGCTTGGATCCTGTGGTGCATTCTTTCTTTAGACGCCTAACATTAAGTGCAGTTTTTTTTTCTCCCCCTAGATATGACTTAATCCTCACTGGATTACAGATATTCTGGATTTGCAATAAAAATTCAAACTGGAATTGATAACAAACACATATGTGTTTTATTTTATTAGTATTTTTTAATGAAGTCTTTTGTAGTTTGCTTATCCTAGGTTTTATAGGCTGTCATTTGTAATAAGGAGGCCGTGTCAGAGGCATTAGACAAGGCAGGTGTGGCACACAAACCTAATACACAACTACATATGCAGTTCAAGAAAAGCAGTTTGTGTTGTATCTACATTGAAAACATAAATGATATTTCACTGTCAGGTGATCGGTGTTGCCCTTGTAGTTGCTGTGGTTGCTGACCACCTTTGTGCATGGTTCCTCCTTTTCTCTGTGTTGTTGGATGAATTTATATTTGATCAAAATACATGTGCATTTTACATTTAACACATCAGTACTTGCTAGTAACAAATTTTTAGAAGAGGTCATTTTAGCGGAAACATTTGAGAAACGAGAGGCTCTGATACCAGAACTCATTTAGAGATGAAGATTGTGTTCATTTCTTTTGGCACAGGTCAAAATTATGCCAGAATCATAAAAACTGATAGCATCTTCACAAGTAGCAGTTTCAAAGGATTTCTTGCTTTCTTGCCTCATTTTTTTGTTCAGACCAGGTTAAGGTCCACGTTTCAGACTAAAGTTAATGAGTTCAGTGTGTCCATAGGAGGAGCTATCAGTGTGCCTGCCCCTACATGTTTGCATCATCATGCTTTAATAAGGAATGAGGGCCCCTCACAGCTAAACCCAGCATTTAGCAAACTGTAGGCATTTCACATCTTGTGATTGAAAAGATTTAAAGATAGACTGGATCTATGATTTTGACTCACATTTTTACCCTGAGATGATAAATGCCACACTTCTATGTCAGTGAAACTGGAACATTAAGGCAGGTTCAGTATCTTAATTTACCAACTGACTGTGCAACAACAACAGCAGCAACACACATTTGGTTGTAGCTTTAATGTAATTTCTTGTGTGGTTGTTTATTAAACACAGACTCTACAAAAAATGAGGAAAAGAGGCCTTATGATGAACAGTGTGGCTGTTCACTTGATGTGCATCACCATGTAGTTATTTATTGTGCTTTATTTATCACAATAATGCTATGTATCACTGGTACTCACCATACAGAATCTTTGTGCCAAATTAAACGTTACACTTTATCAGTATTTAGCACATTTTTAGATAATAAAGAAAGTGCGTAGACTTTTTGGGGTGTTGCTCGATGGCATGTTTTCTTCGAGGAGAACGGCTTGTCAGTGCCTCATTTGCAGGTTTTTGCATGAGGCCTGGAAAAGATCCATTTGCATTTTATTAACTTTGACAAAAAGGTGCACAGCAGTTGCTTTTTCCACTAAATTGGAAAGAACTCAGCACAAAAAAAAACACACACATGGCAACATCTTTATGTCACACACTGAGCTAAAATATTTATTTATTATTTGTGCAGCTCATACCCTAAAAACTACCTGAAAACTTTACTCCTAGAATGGCATAGCCTTATTAGGATGTGAGAAGCTGCATGTCTTTCTGTTCTAAATGTTGAGCTTTTCTTTTTATATATGGTCATTCTGCAAATAAGCAGTTGTCTGTGTAATTTGCATGTTTGCGGTAGCCAAAGAGAACACTGTCTGCTCTGTGATTACTTTAGTCTGACCTTCTAACTTCATACTTTCTGATGCTGATTGATGTTGATGAAGAAAGCCAACAACCAGTGAAACATTGGTGATGCATTATCACCGCCTCAGATTTTTTTCTGACCTACAACATGACTGACATGCCCCGCAGAAGATGCAGTGCCCTAGAGCAACAACAGGCCAAATCTAAACATCTTTCAAGTTTTACCAGTATTTCAGGAAGGTAATAAGCTATCTTTTGAATACACCAAATAAACTGTGGTTACAAGATAACTCATATATAGATAGTATTGCATAGGTTTGACCTATTTACTGTAAGAATTTCTCAGTGGCAGCTTCATGTGTTTGTCAGCATGCTATTTGGCATTGTCTTTGCCAAAATATGATGTCTCATGATTCATCTTGTCTGCCTCAAGTTAGTTCAACACTGCAAAGTGCCCAAGGGGTTTGTACTGCCCAATTCACATGGATCTCTGTGTAGTGAACAAAGGCTTTTTTGCATTATATTCAAGTTGCACTAAACCTACAGTAAATCTTTTTGTCTGATCTGTGCTATTGATAACAGATATGCAAATAGACACAAAGTATTGTTGTTGCACCAAACCAGACCACAAGAAACTGTTGCCCCAGTGGGCTTATGTAAGAGGATACACAGACCTGAAGTGAGACTACATTCAGGGCAGGCAGAACCCACCAGCCAAACACTGTCACAGCATTTGTAAGCCTGCTTTGTGACGTTGCAGTGGCATGCATAGAATGCTTGTTACCCTTGTTAGCTTTGTTGGGCTGATTGAAAATAGTGCACACCTATACAGTCTATAGTACAATAAACACATTTCAATCTATAATAGAGGTAAGGGAAAAATGCTATTCTTTGTGACTATTAACAGGTCATATATAATCTCACAGAGATCTGTGCTCTAATTGTTGTACACCAGAATGGGCAGGGTTTCTGATCGTTTTTGCAGTGGTCACATGACAGTCAGTGCGGCGCACACGAGCAGTTGCACAGATGAATAGGACTGATTCATCCGGGTGCCTCGCTGGTCTCTGTTTAGTCCCCCTGGAGATGGAGATGAGCACTATGAATACTGTCTGTCAAAAACCATGAGACCACATTCCCTGACACTTCCCACTGTAACACCGCTCACATTGCAGTCAGTGGCTGCACAATCAGAGCAGTGTGTCTAGAGCACCGAATAGGGCTGGAGAGACAGTGGATCCTCCTGCTTTAATACTGAGACTGAGAGGAGGAGGAGGAGAGAAAGGGAGGGGTGGGGTTCTTTTCATGGCTTCATACTCCTTTTTTTTTTTAATGCGCCACGTTTTCTCCCTCCCCTCGTTCCCTTTCTCGGTGCTTGCTCAAACATACCCCTACATTTTCTCGTGTTTCCCCCCTTCTTACCTGTCTGTGCACACAATGACCCCAAAACATGTAAGATGTGTGCACTATGCAGGCGAGATGCATGTTAATAGCTAGGTATCTTTTGTTGTTGTGATCTATGCAGCAGCCATCAAGTTTCTATTGACCTCGGATGAGCTCAGCCAGGGCCATTACTGCTATTGTGAGCCTGCTCATTCTAAGATGGCTGAAATTCATGTCATGGTAGAGGCTAAGTGCCAAGTCGTTATCAAATGCGTCTCCTCACTTTTTTTTCCCCCCTGTACTTAAAGTTTCTGCTAATACACAAAGGTACACATTTGTCATTGTTTATTGTTCTGTCCATTTGCAATTCAGGCCCAAAAATCACAGCCTGTCTCAGCTTCCTCTTCTCACAAGGGTGACAAAGTCACCAGAAAAATGCTGCCAGATTTGGTCCATGGGTAATGAATTTGCCATCTGTATCGACAAATATCAACCCAATAGTGCCTGATTTCAAAATCTATTTCTGTTCTGTAGACTCATGGCCATTGGTATACACTTTGGAATGCTAATGAATGTTGAAATTTGCCAGATTTGTGGTGTTTATGGAAAAATTGGTGTGTTCTAACACCAGCTCTATTCTCTCCATCACAACATGCGAGCCTTTCTTTCATTTCTCCTTTTTTTTTTACGGTTTATGCTTTCAGTGCTGAATTGAAATGTGACCCATTCAGAAGCACTCAGTTAGCCTATTGTATTTACTTAGCTCTCATTTGCATAATAAAAGTGACGTTAAGATAATGAAAACCAGTGTCATTTTGAGTTTCAGCAGCACAACACACCATACATTTAAGATGCTAGATCTAATAGACTTCACAGTCTGTTTTTAAGCTCTATTTTCTTATGTTTGATTAAATTCAAGGTTATTACCCTAGGGGTGTCTGACTACTCTTCTCACACTGCCCTACATCGAGACAAAATAGTGTAGAGCGTCAGTATATCAGCAAGGATATCTCTTTCTCAGTCTAGAAGGAAGAAATCTTGCACCACTGTAAATGTGTATTGGCAGGATGTAAATTTTTCAGTAGGTCCTGCAGGTTTGAAAATTGTGGTTTAAAATCACCAGCCTTGGAGGTGGCTGCCCCGGCCTGGTCTTGTAACTCTGGCTGATGCCTAGTAAAATTTGTGTGGTAAGCAAAAGTGTCCACAAACAGTCTTATATCATGGAGTAATATAGTTATCCACCATTAGATGATGGACTCTGAATTTTATCAAGCACTTGTTTTCAGGCTTGCTTATGACTTCCAGGACAAATTTGGAGTACAAACAATGACACATTACTTTGTAGTCATGAAAATACAGAAAACAAGCCTGATGGTGGCTTCTGGTTCCAGGAGTGCCAGAAATGGATAAGAAACCAGTATTTATAAAATATCTGTACAGCGGCTCAGTACTATATTGAGTAATCTGAAGAACTTCCTATATGTACAAGGTTGTTTAACAGCAATCAAGCAAATAAATGTATTCTTAGCAAATTACAGGATTATTTTTCTAATTACAGTCATTTCTCTGTTTATCCCTCCTGCCATTTCCCCATCACCTTTGCGTCCTCCAGGTCTGCGAGCAGAGCAGGAATTGGTGACATCTTATCCACAGGTGGTGATGGTGCGGGTGCCCACGCCCTGGGTTCAGTCAGATAGCGATATCACTGTGCTTCGACACCTGGAGAAGATGGGCTGTCGGCTGATCAACCGGCCCCAGGCCATACTCAACTGTGTCAACAAGTTTTGGACGTTTCAAGAACTAGCTGGCCATGGGGTGCCTCTTCCTGACACCTTCTCTTACGGTAAGTCAGTACTTGACTGTCCTTAAGCTGTTTTCACACATGAACAGCAGCTTGGGAGCTTGGGACATGTTTCTCACATGTAGTACAGGAGATGGCCTGCATCAGCTGCTTTGTCACTAATGGAAATTATCGGCGATTTCACGGACTTTGTAGCCACCACGTGAAAGCCAGGCTCCTATCCTGTACAGCGTGATTGGTTCACACCTAAATGTCTGATAATGTTTAGGACATTTCAGGGCTACGCTGCATGTGTGAAAACTGCTTAAGTTTAATATACATAAAGCATATGTAGGTAAAGTCATGTGGCGTAAACCCAACCAACTTTATTTGTGCAAATACTTGAATTCGACGAGGCTTACATGTTTATTAAACCTAAATAATGCACCTACTGAATTTCCCCATCGTGGGACAAATAAAGGGATTTCTTATCTTTCTGTATGTCCACACTGTTGTCTTTCATATTTGGCTCTTGAGGCTCCTTGCACATGACACACTGCATTGTGTCATTCCCCGAGCACAGTACATGAAAGACAAATAAACACAAACACCCTAGAGAGGTGTCTGTCACAGTGCCTGGCCAATGGTATGTAAACAGGTGAAACTGGAGGTTTAGATAATGGAAAACAACAGATATTGTTTGAGTGAGAGGAAATGCACACACATAGGGAGTATAACTGTATCCAGTGTAATATTATATAACAGCTAAATAGGTAGCTGCTTAAACGGCAGCACCACCATTATCAGATGTTTTATATTTAAATCACCTTATTTGCATCACAGGCTTTAGTCCACATATGTCGGGAGCAATCAGACATATATGGGCAAATCCTTACAGTTTTCCACAAAACCTTTGCTTGTGTTAATACTCACACCTTCTATAAAAAAAAGTGTTTAACCTAGTGGTAAGAAACAAAAGATTGTCAAACAGTAAAGCCAGGCTGCTGTTGTATTAGTTGATTTTCTCAGACAAATCAAAGGCTTTTTTCCTGGTTTGTAAAAAAAAAAAATCCACAGTGAGAGCAGAAAAAGAAAGACAGACTGAGAGAGAAAAAAGAAAGAAATAGGAGGGGGTGTTTGGCCTACATTCCATCCGTTTCTCTGCACAGTAGGCCAGGCGACGCATGCAGAGCAGCTGGAGAGCTTATGTAACACACACACACTCCCACCCCATCCTACAAACACGCACGCACACACCCTATCTAACACTCCCCTTATAGTTTTTCAAAATAAAAGACACCATTTTCCTGACTCCCTTCCTAATGTACCTTAGCAGGTTATGACATGAACCACGTTTGGTATCCATGTTTTCCTCCTTTTCATTTTCTCTCCTTTCATCCCCTCTCACTGAAAACACATGTGAAGCAGTGCATCTGAAAAATGCCAGGTTACAGGGTAGTTCACATCTGTTCTGTTGACTGAATAGGAAAGGCAAGGAAGACTGTATTAAAAAGATTTCTAGATTATTTTTTTCACATTTTAATTACCTCTCATGCCAAAGCCGAGAAAGCTTAAGCACATCTGTTGCTACAGGCTGCCGTTATAAATCCGTGTCAGATACGGTCAGCTGCTTCACATTAATGCCTCCTTCACCGAGTCCTCTGTTTTGCTCTCATGAATCAAGCAGCAAGTAAAAGCTCAGGACAGCACTCCTACAGCCTTGTTGTTTTGAGTCACTGCTGTTTCCATAGCAGCATGCTACATTCGCTTTCCTGCCCTGCCAAGCTGGTTATAATGTGTGAAGCATGCAATCAAAAGAAGGACAGAATTTAATATATTCTACTGCGGAGATATGTGTCCCTCATTTGTGCTTGTGTTGGTGCAAAATTTCCTAGGAGGGCACGATAACTTCCGGAAGATGATTGACGAGGCTGAGCCACTGGGCTACCCGGTGGTAGTGAAGAATGCACGTGGCCACCGAGGTAAGACAATGTGTCCAAGTGCTTCCTGTCATCTATTCTGTTCACAACAACATAACTCAAAATTTGTACTCTGCAGCCCCCTCCACTCTTATATGAAATTCACTGGCAGACACGATTAGCATTAAACACAAAACAGAATATTTTAATGCTTGCAGTGCGGTTACCCAGTTACTTATTTTAGTTTATGGTTAACAAAATGATCTCTGTTTCCTCATTTAGACTGAATACACAAGGGGGTTGTGTCGGAAGCATAAAGCTTGACATTAATGTTGTTCTTCGAAGAGATCAGCCCCACTCTGACCCATTACCCCTTTCCTATTCATAGTTATTGACAGTCGTTGCTATTGTGCCAAGGAATAACAATGGTCTTTGCTGGCCCAGGCTGCTATCACAGCACATTGTTTAGGAAAGCAGTCACTGGTCAACCACTAACTTGACCCTTTTTTATGGTATTAGGCGTCTGGAGGGTCATTTTTACTTTCTGTGGTTGACCAGTGACACTGGCTGAATTCCAGCTTGCCTTCCCCCTCAAAAGCACACATAAAGGCCTGTGGACAAATACGAAGGACCGTTTCAAAATCTTATAAATCATGATATTAATAAGCATTTTTTCAGACAAGTAATGTTCACGTGTCAAAAGGAATCACAAGACTATTAAATAACATTGTTTTTATCGTGTGGTGTGCACAGACACACAGCAGTCACATGACTCTCGCTTCAACGGGTCAGAGGTCTTGAGAATAAGAAGACAGAGCAAAGCAGTGCTAATTAAAAGGGGAATCTTCCATCCTGTGTGAGAAGCAGTTCTGTGGCTGCTAAGAAGAGTATCCTATCATTTGTATGACAGGAACTGGAAAGACTAGGTCAGCAGAAGCAGCTACTTGTTAGCAAAACGTTTTAGAAGGTTTTCGACCCTCAGCTAACATACCACAAATAACAGCTCTAGCAAGCGTTCTTTTAGTGTGGGAATGTCAGCTAAGTTGTATGTCTTCAGGCTGTCTTTACATAGATCTGTTTAGATTGGAAAGACTTGAAAGACATATACATATATCATCTTCCTAGCTGATTTAAATCTTGTGTCTCCTTTTCTTAGGCAAAGCCGTGTTCCTGGCACGGGACAAACACCACCTGACGGACCTGTGCCACGTGATCCGCCACGATACCCCCTACCTGTT
>VUQJ01018438.1:11194-27257 GCA_015108635.1 Andinoacara biseriatus | reverse complement strand
CTTCTTGAAGACGTTTCGCCTCTCATCCGAAAGGCTTCTTCAGTTCTCAGCCAAGTGGTGGAGAGACCCAGGTATTTAAACCCCTGTGGGTGTAGTCCCCTGGAGGTGTTATGACCCTCTATTGTTCATGTGATTAAACACATGTGCCAAGGTGTGAAGGGGGGCGTGGGTCATTTCAATCAGTGGTTTCAGTTGAAACCAATAAAGGACTACGCTCCATTGTTCCATGTGGCCTGTTGGAGTCGCTGGAACAAAGGTGTGACTGGGGGTTGAGACGTCTGGGAAGGGAATTCAGGACAGCACTGTAAGCAGGGGAAAGGTGGTGGCGTAATCCACCTCCTCTATTCAAGGATGGTTGTTCACAGTGGACGTAGATGGCTTATTTTACTCCTCTTTCAAACCATCTGTCCTCCCTGTCCAAAATGTGAACCTTGTCATCCTCAAAAGAGTGCTCTTTCTCCTTCAGATGCAGATGTACAGCTGAGTCTTGACCTGTCCTCAGTCAGATGAAGCAGCAGGATGAGACTCAGAGGAAGAAGTCGAGGTGAGCACACTGCTCAGTGACTGTTTACATGATGACTGTATTTCTGTTTTTATTGCACAGTGTGATCAGCAGAAGCTGCTGTCAGTATGAGTGCAGCATGGAGGCCGATCCTTCCTCGACTCTCTGTCTGTGGGTTCACTGTTGGAGATTGAGATTTGGGCTCATCAGCAGCTGCTGGAAAGGACACAAATATTCCTTTATTCCTATAGTGTATAAAATGCATCTACCAAAGTAATTTAGTATATGATCCTAAAGTTCAACACTAAAATATTACACTATTTTTTAAAAAAGTTTTACTCAACTTAGCAGTGACTTTGAGTCCACATCTTCCAACACTGATGCCGTAATCAGTATTGACCTCACACAGGTACAGACCCGAGTCATCAGTCCTGAGTCTGGACACTTGAAGTCTGATTCGTCCTCTGAGGGCGTCTTTGTCACTCTGTACTCGTCCTGAAAACTTTGCATCCTGAGACTCTGACACCTTGACACCTCCATGAATGTGATACAGGACAAAGTCTTTATGATCAGCTATCAGGTCACAGAGGATGTTGAGAGTTTTGGTGGATCTATCAGGTTTGGTGGCGAACGTCCACTCCAGTGTGATGTTGTGGTTCTCCTCTGCCTGATGGGAGATCTGTGTCACATGGACTACAAATGATCCTGTTGAGGAGACAGAGAAGGAAAGAGAGGATCAGTACAGTGACCTGGATGTCCACATGGACACCAGGCTGAACTAAAATACCAACAGGGAGGTTGTATATAAAAAAGAGCATGACTGGGATCTATTTGTTAGGAAAGTTGAGATCCTTGCAGCAAAATGGTGGACTGATGCACTAGAATGATTTCTATCACTCAGATAGCAAGCACATTATACTCTGCTGTGTAAACAGCATCAGAGTTGGTGATGCCAACAGATTGAATAAACTGATTAGGAAGGCCACCTCTGTGCAGACTAGTGACCTTTGAAAACTGAAGACTTTTGAATTTGTAAGGTAGCAAGTGTCTGATTCTACAACAATGTATTGTTTATGTAGTTGAAGTCAATAGAGCTTTCTCTGTATGAGGGGCTCACCAGGACAAAATCAAGACAACTGTACTTATCATATTAAGCTATTTTAGGAAATAACATCTAACACTCACCTGATCACTTGATTGGGAGGAACAGCCTGCCTAAGCTAAACAAGAGAGGTGTTTTTAAAAATACTTGAGTGAAGAGAAGAGCAGAGCTGTCAACTGATCACCATACAATGGTGAGTGGATCAAACGGCTGAGTAGGCTGCCAGACTGACCTTGTAAACCTAAGTAGTGACGTTGAACTGTGAATCTCTGGCAGAGGCCTCTGCTGGTGGGTCTTTGAGTCCCACACCCAGAAGAATTTGTCTGAGGCTGGGCACATGGTCTCTGAATGAACAAACTTGTCTTTGCCACCTGCCTGTATGTGTTGCTGTTTTGGTTCTGGACGATGAGCTCTTGTGAGCCTATTTGGGCAGATAATGTTATTTGTGTATAACATAATAAAGAAATGTAATTAAACGTTAATATTTATTCATTTGGTAGATTGCATTTCTTTATGCTTGATGTTTATCAGTGCCCTAAGGAGGTTGATTCAAAGAATGTCAGTAAGTCTAAGGCTGATTAAAGCCCAATTTATTGATTCCACAGTTCACTTTTACTGTAACACAGAACACTTTATTAAAGTGCACAAAACAATAACACATAAAAAAGCAGCTCTTCAGGACAGACAGTCAGGGCATATTACCTAATTTTTGATCGCCATTTATATTTATTATATTTATATTTGTTGTTATTTTCTTGTTGTTATTTTCTTGGAGAGCTGTCAAACAGAATTTCGTTGCATGAAAAAATGTGCAATGACAAAGAATTTCAAATTTCTAAAAAGGGAATTTAAAAACAGCTCATCTCTGCTACACTCCATGTAACCTGTAACTCTGACCATGAACACAGACACTGTACAGACACTGTCCAGTACAACACAGAGATTTAATGCCATAATTTCAGTTTATGTTTTTTATTTTGCATTATTAATATATTTTGTGACATTAGGACATTTATTTTTTAAACTTTGTGATAGGAACTAATATGCGAGATGTTGGTTCCTCTGGGGCACCCAAAAAGAGATGCACGCCCCCCGGTGAAGCATGACCTGTATTGCAAACCGCAGTAGGAAAGGCCGATTTAAGTTAAGAGTTTAAGTGTTTACAATTATTTGCAAGGATCTCGTTTCTACGTCTAAGCAAGGGTCAGCCAGCGAGGTATGGTTGATATGTTATATATCATTTTATGTTTTTATTTTACCCTTTGCACGATCTATTTGAAGTTTATGATGTATTTTAGTTCGACGGTGGCGAAATACTATCATAAAGATGTAGCCATAGCCACTGTAGGCTTCAACATTCAACATTAAAGCGAACTTCATGTCATCGGTAAAAGAACTCTTTATTGACGATAAGAAGAGATGGAAGTGATACAAAGCCTTGCTTTAAATACAATACAGCAAACTGACTTGTTTATCACGCACTACACTGCAGTATTTTCATACAATCTTACAAACTTTCATACAAACTTCTTCCTCTCCTGTCCTCCTTACATGTTTCTCCATCTGAGTGAACACAACTTGCGGACATCTGCGGCCACTGTAACCCCTGATAGTACTTTAAATGACGTATAAATTATACGGCTTTGCCTCTTTCATCTCTTTATGCGATAATCCCCGGTGATGGAAGGTACGCCAGTATGATTGTCTCTTATGTGTCATTGTTCCGCTATTTAGGCTCAGATCGGTTTGATATTTGACGGCGCAGTGACCGGAAATAAAAACTTCTCTCAGACACAGGAGGTGATGCATGCTGGGTAATGTCAGAGGATGGCTTCCTTTATTTTACAATAGTAGCTATAAAATGTGCTGCGATGTCTTTCACCGTTGGCATTTCATTCATTCCGCTTCAATTTGCACACATTTCGTGTAGAAGCGATGCTGCAGCTTGGGACCGAGGGCGATGTTCCTGTCAGGAAGCACAATGAGCAGCAGGAGAGGAGGAGGAGGCCGAGTGAGTCCGAGGAGGGAAACAGTCCGTTCAGCTTCACCCCGCAGATCATCCACCTGCACAAGGACCACGAGCTGTTTGAGGTAAGCGAGCAACAACAAACCGGACAGCCTGATGCCGCGCGTGCGCCACTTTTAGCTGTAACGTGCAGGTGTTTGTTGTTTGCAGGACGGTGACATTCACAGGCACATGTACCTGCAAGACCTCTACATCTCGGAGGCAGAAGACAAGCCAGCACTCAGGTAAGAGACGCACGTTATCCACGTTTTATCCAGTGTAAAGACTTTTTGCCATCTGCAAGTAAAAATTGTAATTATTATCTCAAAGTTTCAAGTCACTAACTCAAACATCTGAAAAAACAACTTGAAATTTTTAAGTCAAAATTTTTAGAGAATAATCTGAAAATTTGACTTATGGATGGCAAAGAATGTTTTGTAGTTGCAGAAACAAGCTTCCATAGTAACCTTTTCCACATCTAATTTGTTGGCATCTGTTTATTCTAGTTATTCCTTTTGAGGCAGTTATAATATTTAATATAAATTTCTCCCAGATCAATTTGGATACAACTAAGCTGACAAGTTGCAAAAAGGAAAGAAAACAAGGCCCCAAGCTAAGTGATCTTAGAAATAAAGCACGTGAGATACATGATCACAAAAATTGTGGGCGGTCACAACAGTGATGCGCTTAGGGGGATGTAGTTGTGGCATATTAACGTGTACATTTTACAAAAAATATACTGAGAAATGCAAAAGATTTATGGTGAAATGCCAAAGTTACCACAGATGTGATCATTCTTTAGCAACAGACATCAGATGTTTCTGCTTGACTGATGACAATAATCTCAGTGTTGGTCACCTTCCTCCTCCTCCTCCCGTCTTGTGTCAGTGTGTCAGAGTTTGCCTGTCACATCTCAGGCTGCAGTGCAGTCTTCATCACGCTGGAGGAGTACGAGCACCACTACAATGCCCTGCACAGGCATGTGTGCTGCTCCTGCCGTCGGTCCCTGCCAAGCGCCCGGCTCCTGGACATTCACATTCAGGAGTGGCATGACTCTCTCTTTACTATCCTTGCCCAGAGACAAGACATGGTAAGTAGGTGTTAAATAGACCGCTCCTGTTTAGACATTATTTGAGGGCCAATGACATTTCCTTCACATTTTTCAGTACCAGTGTTTGGTGGAGGGCTGTGGACAGAAGTTTAGGACTAGTAAACACAGGAAGGACCATCTAATAAGAGTCCATAAGTATCCTCCAGACTTCAGATTTGATAAAACCAAAAAGGACAGCGGGTAAGACTGAATTTTGTCCACTAGATGGCAGCAAAATGTCTAACTGTGACTGCACGGTTTCAATTTTGGCAATCTCATTATTGCTAAAGACGATTTATGACTTGAAGTGAGTCTTTTTGATTCCTGTGGATGGGAGGACACATTTATTTTTATTTTCCTTTGGCTCTTTTATATTTATTTGGTAACATAATAAAATCAGGCACATTTTAGATAGAGATTTGTTTTGCTGTTTACCATCTTGTAAAACAGTTTAAGAAAATATGTTTTGTGTAAATAGTCTTATATGTTTATTTTAAATATAATTTTTTTTGTTAACAGAAGACAAGAGACAAAGGGACAGCAGGAGAAAGACACGGCCATGGAGGTGGTGGATGATGTGTGTGAGTCTGAGGGAGTCTGCGAGGTTATGTGTAACACGCTGTCCGACAAACTCGAGCAAGGGGAATCCATGGAGACGCACGAGTGTGAGGAAGATGCCATTCGCTCTGCAGCGACTGCCGCTACCGAGGCACCACAAAAACATCAGTACTCCTACAGGTTAGCCTTTAAATAAATCTGATAAGTCAGCTATATTCAACATAACCTAAAAAGAATTGCCCCCAAACCCCCAAGATTATTAATTTAAATCTGTGTAAGCTGACACTTTAATAATATTATTTATATTTAACAAGTTGTATTCTTTTCTCTCAGGATCCCCAAAACTGTGTGCTTTGGTCACGGCTCAGTCCGAGGCTTCAGAGGACAGCGAGGAAGGCGGAAGTGAAATGTCAGAATTAAGCCTCCTTTTTTCTGGTCTTAAGGATCTGCAGTTTTATCGTTTTTGCACAGAATATATTCATAGACATAAATGTTCTTATCTTAAAATAAAAAAGTTTTGTTTTGCAACAATTGCAACTTTCTTTTTTTTTTTTGCTGCCTTTTTTGCACCGCAGCGCTCTCAGGTCACTGCACTGCCTTATGGCACTGATAAATAGTAATAAACTTTACTGTTGTGCTGTCAGAGTCAACAAGCAACATTTTACCCACTTACAGTTTCACTGGGAAAAACTGAAATAGCATTTATTAGTGCATAAGGATCCAGTGAAGCTTAGTGCTACTTTTTTCAATACAAAAAAGTTTTTTATGAACCGGCTTGAAGTTTTTGTGAGTAGGAAAAAAGGAGTAATGTCAGAATTTGCATAATAAACTTTAATAATTGTACAAAACATTTTCACTTATGAAATATACACTGTACATTAATAGCTCGTGTAAGTCTGTCTGCCGTGCTCAACACTTTGAGGATTTGCAAAAGTGTACAAGAAGTTATTTACATCTAGTAATGAAGCTGATCTTAGAAACCTCTTTGACACCTGTGCAACAACATTCTCTTTTTGAGGTAATGACCAAAGCAGGTTTATTGTGTTTATGAAATGAGCATAATTGTTAACAAGCAGGAAAGTGACTTAAATCTTGTAGTAAATTCACTTTTAAAGATCTTCTGGTTCTTTCAGTTAATGTAAAGCATTTAAGAACTAAACTGAAAAAGCACTTCACTGTCTGTGGTGACATTTGGAGTTATTGAGAGTTCTTATAGATGACCCACATATTTTAAATATGGGTATGCTTTTGTTTTTGTTGAATTATTTACCTAAATAAAGCCTCTAAGGTTGTCATGGGCCCCTGCTATACATAAAAAGGTGTTTTTAGAGATTTAGACCATCTGGGGTTTACCTCAGGAAGTGATTAAGTGATCATTTTAATTTTCTATATTTCCATTTTAAGTCCAGCAATCCTATTAAAAGATCAAGGTTATTAACCATCACTCTTATATCTGCAGTTTTAAAGTGTCAAAGTGATCCCTGGTATTTGTGAGGCTGTTTCTAAATAAACAGTTATGCCCATATTTTTAATAAAGAATTAATTCACAAAGCCCAACTATATGTTTCAGCCATAGATTTCTTTTTGGATAACACTGGAGCTCTGTGGCACACAGGAAAAGGGTAAATCAGAGGCTGACTATAATAAAAAAAAAAAAATATATAGAAGTCCACCAAAATTGTTATTTAAATATATTTGCCATAAACAAAAACCGTCTTTTAAAAGGTCATACATTTTCAAAGCCTTTAAAATGGAAATAAAGAATAAGTCATTGTCCTTCAGTGGGTCATTATAAGTTATTGCTTTCAGCCCAAAGATGCAGGCTCTGAAAAAAAACATCTTCTCTGGGAGTCCCTTCCAACAGTAAAATTACTTGGACTAAAGTGTTTAAAGCAAACCTCAGCTGGGACAGAAAAACTCTTGAATCTGAAAATGAGCTGGGCCACAGCAGGTGATGAAGAAAATGACTTTACTGAATACACTGCAAAAATAATTCACTTAATATCAGAAAATTTAAAAAAAAAATGGATGGATGGATGAATTAATGAACAGTCTGAAAATAAAGCAAGATTGTTCTAATATGTTCCTCTGTTTTATTACATTATTTTTCCCCATTAGCTCTTTAACGGAAAATATTTAAATCACTATGAGATTTCAGTCAGATTGAGTCATAAGAAGTTTTTTGCTGGATAAAGCTAAGGCAGTTTCCCAACGAAGCATCTTAAAAGTTAGTATGAGTTAAGACAAGTAGTACATCCCATATGGTCCACTGAATAGTCCTGGTATGGGTAAGGCAGGCCGAGGTCCGTTCAGGGCCCCGTACAGGGCCGGGGCGCCTATTGGTGCACTCAGGGGGAAAGGAAAGGCGAAGGCCGGGAGCAGCGGCTTTGTGGCCAGCTTTAGTTTCTCCAGCTCGGCCTCCTGCAGTCTCTTGGCCTTGGCCCTCCGGTTCTGAAACCAGATTTTGACCTGGGTCTCTGTGAGGTTGAGGGAGCTGGAGAACTCCGCTCTCTCCGCGATGGAGAGGTACTGTTTCTGTCGGAACTTCCTCTCCAGAGAAAGCAACTGAGAGGTTGTAAAGGGTGTTCTGGGTTTCCTGTTGTTCTTGTGTTTCCGTAGATTGCACGGGCTCGGGCTGGGAAGTCCTGGAAATAAATTTAAACAGTGAGTCTTCCTTATTGGAACTTTGGTGATCATTTAATAACATAAGTGGAGTTTTTGTAGTTGAATTATTGCATTAACCAAATGCAATAAAATCAGGGCGGATCAGTGAAATATCAAACTCAAGCTTATATATATCCTATTACTATACAATCAGTGGACCCTGCCATTGTTTAGACTTTAGAGGAAAGTCTCTTTCATCAGTGGCTTTTGATATTTTATTTATATCGAACTTCCTTGTCCATGGCTTATCCATCTACGAAGGACCGCTATAATATATAATTGTTTAGCACTTTTACTTTAATCATTTTTACCCCCTTTTTTTTTAGATTTCTGTGTAAGTTTCTGTGTAAGTTTTTTTTAAAATATCGCATAAAATATCACAATATCGCATAATTCACTCACTTGGAGGAGATGCGCAAGGCGCCTGAAACCAGGAGCTCGTCTCCTTGTCGCTGAGGTCCACCGCCTCCGCTTCGGACCGATAAAATCCCCTCTGTGACGCACACTCGGTCTCCCCTGCCTCCAAGACGCAGCCTGAGCCAGACTTTGCGTCTTGGAGGCTTCTGCACGGCGTCCTGTCTGATATGAGTGATTCCACACTAAAAGGCAAATCTAAACTTTTGCTTTTACATCTTCTAACAGGTGACAGGTCCGGCTCGTCAGTTCCAACTGCACCAGCGGCTCTATCCTCCGGCGAAGTCTCCCCGGGAGCAGCCAAAGGCGGTGATCCTTGCGCAGGATTCATTACGCACGACTGCGGTGCCATACACCCAATTTCCCTGCCGCTCTCTCCGTTACTGATTATGTTTTCGTGTCGTCTCTTGAGGAGGTAAGTGCCACTGCAGATGTTCCTCCGATGTTGCGCAGCTGTGTGCTTTTCAGGTTTTTACGCACGGACTTGTCTTTCCTTTAGCGAAGTGCCACAAGTTCCCCTTCCATCTTGCCGCCTGCCTATCAGTCGTTAGATGTTTCCACGTGACCAAGCTAAAGCGGTTTCTGATAGGGCGAATTGGTAACGATAGGGTTGCGGTCCATTTTATACTCTGCGGTTTTTGACAGATGTAAACCTCTCGTCAGTAGCAGAGCTCGAGTTATGCTATGTAAGGTAGGTCAAATGTGCAGTTCCTACCTTCTAAACACTCTTTTCTGGAATCCAAATTTAAATCTGCACTGGTCAAAATTTTTATTTAGAGTGTATTAATTCACTAATGCTTGTTCCCATCAGTTCTTATAGAGCATTTTAGTGTCTTTCAGTTTATGTTTTACAATCCCAACTTTAACTAAAATAGTCAGATATTCCCTTTTTTTTAAATTGCTAGACATGAAAGCAGAACCAGAGTGGGCTGGACATATGGATCCACCAGGCGGACACAAACATGACTCTAAATGAGTGCTAATATTTACGTGTGTCTTCTGGATGTGTAGACAGTGTATTTATTTATTAATTAAAATCTTTACCATGATAACTTGATGCTGTAATTGTGTCATACTTGGGTTCCCAGATTAATAATGCAAACTTTAGCAGATATATGTCACAGAAATTTTACTCACTGGGCCCCTTCTGGGAAGTTGTACTTGAGAATGTGTTGACAGTAGTTTTTCACCGGGTTTCATTAACGTAGTAAGGCAATCCAGGCTGCAATTTACAGCACTCTTTATATTCCAAAGAGTTATTATCACTGTAAATTTCTATCTTGTGGCCTGTAATCAAATTGTCCATGGCCATATTTCAACCTATTGTGTTCATTGTCTGTAATCCCTTTGAGAGACAGTAAAGGGCCCATTCAAGAAGCCCATCCAAATTGGCCTTGTTCTGCAGCTCTTCAAATCAAGTCAAATCATTTTCAGTGAAACCCTATATGTGAGAATCCTTCTCTCTTATGGGAACCGCTGCTGGGCCTGCAGCAGCAGCGCACTGGCTGAATGACTGTCTGCAGGACAATTGGTTAAATGGAGTTAACTGTTTCTCTCCCCGAGGTATGTTCCTGCTTTGATCCGGCTGCGCCTGGCGCCTGTCTGCTCTCTCGCCCCCTCTCCCCCTCTGTGTGACAGTGATAGATCGCTGGGTAACCATACAAGCTTTCAATGACTGTAATTTAGTGCGACATTACATTCTCCTCTACTCACTGTGAATATTACCACTCTCGCTCTCCGCCTGTTTGAAAGGCGACTCGGGGTTGTCTGCGGTGTTGTTGGTTCTCCCCTATTGTTTTATAATGAATGAGTAAATATTGAAATAAAAATATCCCCTGCTTCTGTCAGACACACACACGTGAGGCAAAAGTCAGATGCAGCACTGCAGGCTTTTTTTTTGGTTTGTTTTCACAGTCTGGCATTGTATTAATATATGACTTTTCAATATGTTTGGGAAAAACTGAGAAAGCACAGAAGACTTCTTAGCAAACTTTGATTGTGTTGACCTCACCAGCAAGCATGAATGCAGGTTTGTCTGTTGCATTTTCCCACTTGGAAACAGTTTTAAGATTATTAAGTAGCTTCATGTAAAGTAAAAAAAACTCTGAGTCCTGCTGATTTGCCCCAGTGAAGCACTGCTTAAAGAGTTAACTGTGGTTTTCTTAACGACTTTTAAACCTTTTGAACCAAACATGTCGAAGCAGGCTTTATATATTTCATTCTTTAAATCCTTCCCTTTCATCTAAGTTGGCAGCACTTGCAGCTATCCTAAGCAAACTTTTGGGGAGGGGGCCGGAGTCATGTGGGATAAACATTTATGAAACGCGCAGCGGGGAACTTGTGGTGGTGAAAGTGTATCGTCTTTAAAGGGGACTAGAGGCCTGTCTGCGGAAGCATAACAGAACATTATTGTGTGTCTGAGTGGACCTGCTGACGTTGGTATGTCAAAACGTCAGTGGATGGAAGATCTCAAACTTTTCTTTCCGTGCTTACATTTGCAATAACTATCCAGCTTTCTTGAAATAAACTGCGGTCATTTACTTGTTAAGCACCAGCTACCACTTGCAGTTCTCAGAGCCTAAATTAGCAGGACTGACATGTGTGTTGCATCAGTTACTGAAACAATAAAGTTAAGCGCAGACTCTCTTGGCTCCAGCTCAATTTTACTCAGGCCCAATCATGCCAACCAGCCAAAGAGGATGTGCAGGGCCTGAGGTCTTCCTTTGATGTGCCTCGTTATCTGATCAGTGGTTGAGAGCAACTGCAGCAACATGTCAGTCTAAATTAGTTTTCTCATCTTCGCAACTGTCAGCATGTTGTGTATTAAGAGCTGCTACTCTCTCTGTTTCCGCCCAAGGTCAAGTCTAACCTGTCGAGCAGAACTGTGATGAAGGACACTGATTTGGCTCTTACAACATACTAACATCCAGGTAATACTGAGCCTCAGTCATCACATGGGTGTTACAGAGGAAAACCTGACAGGAGGTGATTAAAGCCATGACCTATCCCCAACTTTCTGAGCAACAAGTGAAGACTGGAAAGTGAGCATTACTGTTGCTCGACCCCTTTCGAGATCTCTCTTTCTGTTCTTCACACAACTACTTTTTGTATTTGCAGACAAACAAAAAACTAAAATTGTCTTCCAGGAAACCCTCCGCCCCCTCAAAGCAATCCCAAATCCTTTTTGCTTTTCTTTTCCAACTTATGTTGTGATGACAAATGTAATTGCTGGCTGGATGGCGTTCACAGGCTTTTTAATGAACATCGCTTTATTTATATATCACACAGGAATTGGAGGGAGGGGGCAAATTTACAAAATGCTGGACTCTGACACCAAAGACTGGGGTTTGAATACAGAACTCAAGGTGTTGGTATGTTTGGGCAACAAATCGCAATCTTTTCTCAACCTTAACCAAATGCTTTGAGGGCCTACACGCGATCAGTAACAGGTTTGATAGTGGGCTCTTCATCATTCAAAATATACTTGCTGTGTAAACTCGTTGTTGATAAATGTGATTTCTAAGAGTCAGAGTTGCTCGGTTTCTTTACCCTACACCCTATAGTACTTGTATGCTACAGCCATTACTTTGGATGAAGTTGTCTGTTTTAAGCGTTATGTTAAAGAGATTGCCGACTAATTCATTTCTTAATCAGGACATTCTCAGAACTCATGTGGCAGACGATGCTTGAAGCCTTTGTAATTATGGGTTATTGACTGATTAGTTACTTTTCATTTATCCTCTATATGTTAGCATGGCTCGGCTGTCAGGGGAAAGTGTAGACAGGCGGCGAGCAGTGAGTGGGTCATTGTGCCCCTGTGTGTTTTGTGTGTGGGAAATTGGATTTGGTGACAGGAAGGCGCATCCCACATGGCGTCTGACAGGGATGAGCAGAGCGTTCGGCCCGACGTGGACGCGGTGCCAGGTGCTAACAGGTGAGCATAGAGATAGAGTTGCTGTATTGTTGCAGGTTTGGAGAAATGGGGGGGCATATAGGGAACCGGACACCCTCTCTGGGCCTGGAGTGAGCCAGGGGTTAGAGTGAGCTCAGGGCTGGTGCTGACAGTGGGGGGTGGGAACTCAGATGGCAGCCTGCATTCAGGGATGAGAATGACCCACTGACAGATGCCAGGGATGTCAAATTATCATGACGTTTGGCTATGATGGCAGATGTAGGCATCATTAATGTGAGGGAAGCAAGGGAAACCTGACAAAAACAGATAACCTGAGGTACAGTTTTCTAATGCAGTGTCTTAAATATAGATAAGAATAACGATAAACTGTTAAAGAAGCTTTTCACAGTGGAACACAGAGAGCCTCTGTGTCCTCACAGAATTACGAGGGCTTGTTACCACAAAATACAATAGTTTATAATCCAGTACATTTCAATCTTTATATAGTCTTAAGATCTCACAAATGTGTCGGCATCAATTTCCTCCTCAGTGAGTTCAGACCACAACACAATTGGAGACAATAGTGAAGTGTTGGCCTTCTGTAAGATGAAAATAATGCATATAATATATAATGCATGGATTTTTGTAATACCAATGTTACCGATTTGCAAACATTTCCTAAGAATATTCTCCCCAAAACCGCTGACGTGATGGCAGCTGCAGTGCACCATGCTGTGACCACTTAAACTGTGATAAATCACACAGCAGCACCTGTTGGGTTGTGGGCAGCCCACTGAGACATTCAGCTTGAAAAAGGTCACAAAATCTGCCAAGTACAATGTAGTTTTTTTTTTCTTCTTCAGTTTAAACAAAAAAATTCATACAGTGGCTTAGTTAATTGTTTAGATATACTGGTAAATAATTTTTGTTATTTTCGGGCACAAAACTGTTCCCAAGTTTTTGTACTGATAGTTTCATATAAACCATTCCAAAAACCTGGAAATTTTGTGCTCACTTCCAAAGAGCCAGACGTTCATGTCATTTTTTTAAGTGGTTCTGAGCAAAGCATTTCAAAGCTTTTCTTTGAATGTTGGCTGCTTTTTCTCTTATTTTCAGTCCAGTCGTTGTACCTGACCATTTTAAGAGAAATATTTAGTTTTTTAAGCCACTTAACACTGATCTATGAATAACTCAAGCATAAAAAAGGTGCCTAACTAAAGACAGGAGCCAGTGCTGTGTCTACAAATAACAGACAAAATAGCAAAGAACCAATGTGAAACTGTATCTTTAGGCACTTTGTTACTAGCAGCCTGTCACACAAGCAAATAATTTGTTCCCATTTATTTAGTTGAGTCAATAAGAATATCAAAGATAACACACTTTGGTAGGCATAAAATAGAGTTTTTACACAAGCAAGGTAAGAAATAAAAGAGCTATTAGCTGAAATGTGAGCATATATTCGAACCACCATCTGAAAAGTGTCTGATTGGCAATGGCTTCATTTTTCAGCATGACATTAATCCCAAACACACTGTCAGTGCAATAAAAACATACCTGGATTGAAAAACCCACACTGGATCCATATTAGTCATGCACTGGTCTCCCCAGAGCCCGGACCTCAACATTACTGAAGCAGCGTAGGATCATCTTGTAGAGAACAGAACAAACAGCAGCCAACATCCAATAAAGAGCTTTGAATGTTCTTCAAGAAGCCTGGAGATCTAATTAAAAGACTAATTAAAGAAATGACAAGAAACTTATTCTTCAGGCTGTGCTGAAGAATAAAGGTGGTCGTGCCAAAAATTGACTGAAAGAACTGTACAAACTCTGTTTTTGCAATGTTTACCTGTGTGTGTGTGTGTGTGTGTGTGTGTGTGTATGGGACTTTTCCACAGTGCTGTATATGTGTTGATTATGACATTGCAAAACTCATGCAAACTGTGCTGCCTCTCTAACCCTAGAAAAAAAATATTGCTATTGTATTTAAACTGTCTTTTACAGGTTATACATAAAAATATAGTTTAGTTAAAAGATATTTAGTGCCCTAACAGGAATTTGAATGTGTGTTTGTGATCTCAACGCAGTGACAGCCTGAACAAATAAGCCAAGTTGATTCTTCTGTGATTACAATAGAGTCCACGTCGTCTCATGAAGCCCTGAAAGGGAAGGGAGGGCACAGCAGAGGCCTCTGAATAAACAACCATTAAATTCTCCCTACACATGTATGAGGGGAGTCTTCAGAGTTGAGGCCGTGCTTTAAACTAAACAAAACTCAGGGGCAGACACAAATAGTACTAAGTATGGATGCCCATGTTACCTGCCTTTTTTCATCTTGTTACATTGGATGCTCAGTGAAAGAGAGAGATTAGTTGACAGCAGGATAAATGTAGGGAGTGAAGAGTGGGATGAAGTAGATGAAGGAGAAGATGAAAGCTTTGTTGTGCTGATGCTTAATGAGCTGGAAAACACAATTGAACTTCTCTGACTGTGGAAATTGCTGTGAGGGCATCGTAAATTAGCGCCAGTGTGGGAGCTAGCCTGCTGACAGAAAAGGGGCTTTGTGTGGTGAAGGCTTCTTCACAGGACTGCAGCCACTGGGATCTTCACAGCAGTATCATAGCTCGATCTGTCACAGGACAAGGAAACTCAGTCCAGAGAACTGTTTGGTAGCATTAACCAATGAGACCTTTTTTCTTACTCCACTATCCCACCTGTTGATCTGTGTTTTCCAAATAAACTGAACCCACCTCTACTCTGCTGTACTTTGGCCCTCTGTGTCCTGCTACCTGTGGATTATTATTCTATAAACAGTGAGGCAAGACAAAGAGCAGACAGACAAAGATAGGACGTAGTGGATAATGGAGAAAGCGAGCAAAAAAGGAGATGGGTCTAATTCTTCTCTGATATTTGGTGAACTCCAAAGGATGACTCTTCATTCTGGCTTTGCAGGCTTGGCACATGCCTTCTGTTACTAAGTGGCTTCATATTGAAAGACTCTGCAGCCACTATTCTCTCTCCCACTGGGTGCCAGCCTCTCTGCCCTGGCAGCTGCTGGGCTTTAGAATAGACCCATAGTTTCCCCTCTGCAGGTGAGCTGCACAGCCAAAACAGGGCCCCTCAAAGGCCTTTTCAGAGCCTCAATAGGAAACTGACTTGGGGAAAGAGGAACGGGCACACAATGGCCGCCTTCTCTGGACACAGAGAAGATGGAGATGAGCTATTGGGGTGCTGCTTTAGTGTTGCTTATAGCCATGTCGGGGAGAGGTGATGAGAGAAGAGAGGATAGGATGAGTCCCCTCTTTTTAAGTTTCTGAAGGCGTGGTTCTTTCCCCACAGTGTCGCCACTGCCGTGCAGGGATGTCCTGCCATTCTGTGTCTCCTATGTAATTCCTGTTCTTTTGAAGTTTACTGAAATTTAATGTTTTTTCCATGTCCCGGGGTGATGGAGGTGACACTCCTATCCACACCTCCCCTCCGTTAACCCCCCTCCCCTTCAGTCCTGTCCCAGAGCACTGGGACTCCCTTTTGCCAAGGGCAGAGCAGACAAGAAAGAATGCACCTCCCTCCGCTCCCTCGTACCTCCTTTTCATAGTTTGCTCTCTAACTTTTATTAGCAACAGCTTTCACTGACATATGAAGAGTTGGCTGTGGTGAGAAGTGGACCGAGGGTTTAAAAGCGGAGGGATAAAGGGGAGCAAGGAACGAAAGGAAAAGTGGTTTTCAATTTGCACATTAGCTGTATGCAAAAAAAAAAAAAAAAAAAAAAAAAAAAAAAAAAAGAAAAAAAAAAAAACAAAAAAAAAAAAAATAAAAAAAAAAAAAAAAAAAAAATTTTT
>VUQJ01018425.1:2105-12744 GCA_015108635.1 Andinoacara biseriatus | reverse complement strand
TATATATATTTTTTTTTTTTTAATTGAAGTGTTTAATTTTTTGATAAGTTGTTTGCTATTAATTGTGATTAATTAATTACAGACCCTATAATTAACTCGATTAATATATATATATATATATATATATACACAAAATAAATATACACAAATAAATCACATGACAAGCACATGGCATGAGGTCAGTTGACTTATGGGAGATATATTCCATTATGTGTTCCAGAGAAAATGTGCTTTCAGCAAGTCGTGCTGATGCTCCTCCCCCCCGACTTAGAGGTGAAGCAAGTTGGTTTGCCCAGAAAGCGCCTTAGATTTGTTTTCAACACAGCATTGTAAGCTGAAGATAAGTGTTGTATCAGTCCCCCTCCTCTGTTTACTGAAGGTTGTTCCACTTTAACATAGATGGCAAGTCCACGTGAGAGGTGAACATGAGGTCTGTATGGGTGGGTTTCCGGTAAGAATACAAGAGAACTTTATTGTCATTATTAAGAGCACAGACAAGACTAACATGCAGGGGAGATGGGTGTCTGCAGCCACTGGCACTAACAGTGCCGCAAGCTAATTAAAGAAAAACAAACAATAGGTAAACCTCAGCATGACGCTTTCCCATTTTCCATAGTCCAAAAAGTTGGTTTTCCTTTATATCTTTAGTGAACTTGATGTAATTGGCCACTGAATTAATGTAATTCGTGAATTTGTTCATGTGGCTCATTATGTGATGTACACATGATACAGCTTGCCAATCTTTTGCTGTATTGTAGATGAGATGTTAGTTAATTTATTTTTAATCCAAATGCCTCCACCAAGAACATTAGCAATATTCTTTATGTAAAATGCAACGTGTCACGGCCTGGTTGTCTCGCTGCATACAGCTCTGCCTGTCTGCAATGAGTCATCTTAGATTAGATCAAAATCTTTATTTGAGTATATCGTCACCTTTTTGCAAAATGTTATGACAAAATTTTCTATCCTGATGTACCATTAGTGCCATACCATGTAAAGCTTGTGACAAGTTCTCTTTTAGAAAGCCTAAAATTTACTATGAGTTTCTAATGTAAGCTAAATTTGTATTTATGCAGTGATTCTGCATCATAGGTATGGTGTAGCCTAACATGCACCCCTGAAGAAATATAATTATGCATTGCAGCAATGCCGAGCACAATGCAGCATTTAGTATGCTTGGTTATTAGAACAAAAAAGTTTCACTTCTCCATTCTGTTCTGCTTAGAACGCAATAGCAGCAACCTGTAATCTACAAATGTAGCCATATGCTGTTATCTTGTTTTTTTGTTTCTTTTAATACCTCTACCAGCATGTGCCTCTGCCATATACTCCTTTCCTCTGTTTTATCTGTGTAGGAGTAATATCAGTTAGTAATATCAGTTATAGTAATTATTTTTCAGCACCTGTTTGCTCAGACTCCGGTATGATCCACTCAGTACTGTCAATACAGTTGCATAGATGCCACATTGCCAAGTGGTGTTTTAGAGGTGCACTGCACAGCAAAGCAGACATATGAGCATCAGTGCTCACAGCAGCTATGAAAGGTATGAACTTGACTCTAGTATGAGTTAAGATAAAGCTACAGACTATATTGCTTTTTAGTATATTTGCTTCTCTTCCTCATTTGTCAGAGTGCAATGAGCTTCATATTTCTTTTGATAAGCTGTACTGTGAACAATCACCAGCGAGATGCACCATGTCTTTGTTGGGCAGATGTCATTAGCTGTTTTAAAAGTGTGTGTCTGTCCTTTGGTGCATGGATAATAAACTGCTCTACTCTGCTGCCATCCAGTCTTCAAGTAAATACCTACCTCTTTTTTAATTGTTTTTATCTATTGAAAATAAAGATACATATTTTGTATGTTTAAAATTCACGCAAAACATTGTTCAGGTTGTAAAGAACACAACGAGACTGAGTGAAGACTGAAGGCATTTTAATCATAGTTGTCATAATTATTCCTTCAGCTCTTTGTTTTTAGTACTACTTAACGTTTCTAGCCTTTTGTTGCCCCATACCAGCTTTTTTGACACATGTTCCTGCCATTAAATTTTCTTGAAATGGTACATTTTCTCAGTTTAAAAATTTGTGAATAATTGTGAATAAAATATGCATTTGTGAGATTTGCAAATAATTGCATTATGTTTATATTTACATTTTACTCATTACTCAGATTTCTATCTCAAACCTTGATTTAGACATTAAGACATCAAACCAAATTATCTGTATGAGTCGGGACCATAGATTTATTTTATTTTTTACTACATATGAAAAATGACTATTTTATTGAATGTGATATTAATCTTTTGAAATCCTTTGCAGTATGCCCGAGGGACAATGAACAAATTGCTCTGTAGTTCTATTCATCCTTTGTGCCAGTAAAGATCACCAAATGGAATCTGACAGTGTGCAATCACTGCACCTCAGTCTATTATTCTACTTTCAAAGGCATGCTATAGAAGAATAATATAAAACTGTATTAAAAATTGAAGCTGCATTTAAGGGCTTTAAAGTGCTTGCATATACATATACATATACATATATATATATATATATATATATATGTGCAAACTTAGAAAACGATTGAAACATGCAGTATCCAGACGTGTGAAAACATTCCCTGTAATTTATTTTCACTTAGCGTCATGGATTAATGCACATAATCACATTTTGACTTTCTGCTCTGATGTTGACAAAACTGCACTCAATAGAAAAACAGATACACGTACAACCACACACACAAAAAAAATGGGGCAAGTACTGAGCCGAAAATAGGTCGACACATTAGTAGAAAAAAAATCAACAGCTTGCATACTGCAGGACTCCAGTTTTACCTATTTATCACATCACAAAAGCTGTACTGTAATGTTTCAAGCACAGTTGCTCCTCAACTGTTACGTATGACCAAATATTAATTTTAATCTGCATGTAAATACTTACAGTAACCATAACGACGATCCACTCATAACTATCGGCATACTCTCAATCTTGTTTTTTCAGATGGTTTTAATATAGAACATGCTGAAACTGTGCAAATTGTTTTCTCTGACCGTAAATCTTTGACTTTTAAGACTTGTACACACTCAGCCTGTAGTATCTAGAGTTGCAGAATGTTTCTGTAAAAAGTATGGCCTATCACAGCTATTTATTTTGCACTTGTCTGCTCTGTTTCTTCTGCTGATTACAGTCTGGGTGTTGAAGGGCTCACTGCATCCTGTACATATGCATTGATGCCCTATGTTTCAAACTCAGGCGTGCTTCAATGACTCTATTAGTGCTGTCAGGAAAGAATACAGGAGAGCCGATTGCAAATTGAGGAAGGATAAGCTCCAAGTATTATTAGAGATTTTTAAATCTTGCTTGCTTAGAGTTCAAAAATGATTTAACGTATTTTTCATACTTGATTTCAAAAAGTTTTTGTTTGTTGAGATAAATTCCATTTTTAGTCTGAATCACATCCTGAAGCATCTTTAAAAAAAACTGTCAAAAGTTTCAGATTTCTTTCTTAGTAAGGTTGAAAATATTAGGGCAGATGTTTTAACTTCTAGCTAGCTATTGCCAACTTTCAGAATTTTGTACCTTTTTCCTTTTCCCAGTTCTCATATGACTTGTTCTACTTACAGTGGCTCTGAGAGGTCAGACGCACTGCAACTTAAGAAAACACCAGCTAATTGAAAAATGCTGCAAAAGCTCACAAAAAAATGCATTTTTCTCTCTATTTCCATTTTGTTTTGTCCAACTTCTGTTGTGTTTCGTATGCTTTTGCAGCAGTTTTCCGTTTGCTGGTGCTTTCTTGAGTTGCAGTGCGTTTGACCTCTCAGGGCCACCATATCTACTTCTACAATGGATGTTCTTCCATCTTGGTGTATTCAGGAAACTTCTGTCATAATAGGATGTGATGTTCCCACAAGTATAAATGCGAGCCTAACTTCTGGTACAGTTCCTGTGTGTTTTCAGCACACAGTAGTCCAGCCATTCTTAACCACGCAAAATTTGGAAGTGGATGTCCTGAGTAATTATTGACCTATAAACTGCAATTTTTGGCTAAAGTCCTAGAAACAGTTGTTTTCATTCAACTGTCATCCTTTTTAGAGAAGAACAATGAGACCTTTCAGTGAGGTTTCAGGGTCTTTCACAATACTCAGTCTTCTCTTTTGAAGGTAACAAACAGCATTTTACTTGATGCTAATTCTGGTGGTTGCTCTTAATTCTGCTGCACTTGAGTGATGCTTTTGACACTATAAAGCTTACTGGGCACTTGAAACAATGTGTAGGAGTCAAGGGTTTGGCTCTTAACTGGTTTAAATCTTATATTAAACTCAGAGCTTTCTCAATTAACACAGGAAAATACTCCTCTACATCAGCATGACATCTGGAGTTCCACAAGGGTCTACCATGGGGCTTGTTTTTTTCTTTGTACAGTCTTCCTCTATGTCAAATTATTAATGAACATGACATCTCTTTTCATTGCTATGCAAATACAGTGGTATGCACATGTTTGGGCACCCCTGATAATTTTCATGATTTTCCTTTGTAAATGATTGGTTGTTTCACTCAGCAATTTCCATTAAATATGTCATATAGCAGACAAACACAGTGATATTTAAGAAGTAAAATGAAGTGTGAATGAGGATTTACAGAAAGTGTGCAAGTGTCATCCTTTGACATCTTATTGATGTCATACATAATGTTTTCTAAATGTTTTTCTTAGATTTATAGATTTTTTTTGGGCTCTTGGTGATACCTCCAAGTATGGAACAGTTTTATCTATAGAGTGCTAAATCACAACATAGGCTGGTGATTCCCTTTGAGCAGCACTTTGTCACAATTAGAAGAAAAAAACTCCCTTTTTGTAGGAAGAAACCTTTGGCAGAACCAGTCTCAGTTAGGAGACGAAAAGTAAGGGGTTAGTCTGGATTGAGAGGAACAGCTATAGCCTTTTAAATCTGATACACAGAGGGCATCATCACTCAAGTGGTCGGGTGAGTTATTACAAATCAAGTTTCTGGTCAGTCCCTGGTTCTTTCAGTAGCTGTGCTGTCCTTTGGCCAGACATAAAACACTATCTACATACGCTGCACTTCCAAATGTTTATCTTTGTGCATGTATATGACAAATGAAGGTGGCACTATCTGGCCTTTAATTGTTTTTCATATTAATGGTGATTTGAAATGACCACCTCTCCCTTCTGCTGGAGGTCTTGTCTTGCTAAAAGACAACTGTTGAGACAACTGTTGCTTTTAATTGGTGCTTTATCAATAAAACTGAGGTAAACTGAATTCAGAGCTACTCGAATTTTATGCAGTGTGCTCACAGGTATTCTGTATTACCTTTTACAACCTTTACTAGAAAAGTGCTGGAGGTTAGATTTTAGGTTTACTTTTTTACAATTTTGTGGGAAATCACTATACAAGTTTGTTGCTTTTATTTTGAAGGCAACTATTTATTTTTTACATTTTTTAAAAAAATCTACATTCATGTGTGCAAGCAGATGCAGCTTCAGTCTTAGTGTATTTGAAGAGATGTTTATGAGAGATGTGTTTCTTTTTTTTAACCCTGAAATATATCAGCTCACAAAAAAAGGAAGTCTGATGCAGAATGCAGAGTTTTTAACAAGACATGGACTTGTGACATGAAGTCAGAGGTAAAACTGTGTCCTTAGTTTGTGGAGAGCAGATTGCTGTGGATTTAAGGATTACAATTTGAGAAATACAAGAACTTGACTGATGCTGAGTGGAACCTTTGCTAACAAAGCTTCAAAAGCAACAAGGACTTTTCAGAAGTTTTAAACATCCAGTGATGCAGTAGTCAAGACCAGTTTTGTGGAAAACAAATCAGACGACGTAGACTTTTTCTTCTTGGCACTGGACGACAGCAGTGATGTTGGTGACATAGCCTAGTTACTCATATTTTTACATGGGATAACAACAGAGTTTGACTTTTATGGAGGAGCTGGTAGCAGCGTGCTCACTGAAAAGGACTATAACAGGGAGTGATTTGTTTGTGAAGGTAAGTGTATGCTGGGGAGGCTCGGACTGAAATGGGACAAACTGGCAGGTGTTACAACTGATGGCTGTCCAAATCTGACAGGGAAAAATGTCAGGCTTTTGAAGTGGATGCAAGTCTGAAACCAGACCTGAAAATGGTATTTTTGTATTGTATTATACACAAGAGGTGTTGCGTAAGTTGGTGCTTAAAATTAACTAAGCTAAATTGCCAAAAATATTCACTCATCTGCTTTCACTTGAACTTCAGTTCTTTATCCAATTCAGTTCAATTCGGTTTTGTTTGGATAGCGCCAAATCACAACAGTCGCCTCAAGGTGCCTTGTACTGTAGGTCAAGACCCTACAATAATTACATAGAAAACCCAAAAGTCAAAACGACCCCCTATGAGCAATCATTTGGTGACGGTGGGAAGCAAAAACTCCCTTTTAACAGGAAGAAACCTCCAGCAGAACCAGGCTCAGAGAGGGGCAGCCATCTGCTGAGACTGGCTGGGGCTGAGGGGAGAGAGACGACAAAAGACACACTGTGGAAGAGAGACAGAGATTAATGATAAATGATTAAATACACAGTGAGGTATAAACAGAGTAAAAAGAGGTGAATTAAATGAAACACTGATCATAGGAACCCCCCCAGCAGCCTAGGCCTATAGCAGCATAACTAAGGGATGGTACAAGGTCACCTGAACCAGCAATATGGGAGAACGAGGTTTAATATGATGTCGGTAATTAATGAAAAAACACGCACATCCAAAAATTCACCAGGGTGCTGGATCCAGGAAAAACTCAATAAACAAAACGAGGGGCTCCGCACACCAAAAAGCTCCTCGGAAAATATTTATTCATAAAGACTTAAAACAGTGTCTGAAGACTAGTCTGACTAGTCTGAAGAAGGGCACTCCGGTCTTCTTCAGACTTCAGGAAAGTATTCAGTATTAGCCCTGACCTAAACCCAATCGAGCATCTCTGGAGAGACCTGAAAATGTCTGTCTACCAACATTCACCATCCAACCTGACGGAACTGGAGAGGATCTGCAAGGAAGAATGACAGAGGATCCCCAAATCCAGGTGTGGAAAACTTGTTGCATCATTCCCAAGAAGACTCATGGCTGTACTGGCTCAAAAGGTGCTTCTACTCAATACTGAGCAAAGGGTCTGAATACTTATGACCATGTGATATTTCAGTTCTTTTTTAATAAATTTGCAAAAATTCCTACTTTTCTGTGTTTTTTTTTTTGTTGTTGTCATGATGCGGTGCTGAGTGAACATTAATGAGAAATAAAATGAACTTTTTTGATTTCAGCAAATTGCTGCAATGAAACAAAGAGTGAAAAATGTAAAGGGTCTGAATACTTTTCATACCCACTGTAGACTACCACACAGCTGCTACGTGGCTCAGCTTGGGCAAAGTGATGTGACTGCACTAATGGATTAAATTACTATATACCAAACTGCCTATTTGCACATGAAATGTACAGCCTAGTGAAGGCTTTTATGTGAAAGCTGCATTTTCTTTCAAGAACAACATTCTTATTCACATGCCAACGGTGACGATGTTGGTTCTCCTTGGATCTGCCTTCATATGTGAATAAACATTCTCAGTGATGAAGTTATCAAGTCCAGGTGCAGATCCCCTCTCAGTAAAAATTACCTGCTTGCTGTCCTTCACATTTCCGCCTCAGACATTGACTTTAATGTGTTTGTTCAAGTCCAAAACAAACTAGATTTCTCTCACTGAACAAAAAAATAAAAACTGAAAAACTGCAAATGAAATAATAGTGCAAGGAAAATAGCAATAGCTCTTTTTATAAAGGTAAACATCTTTGTTGCAAAACTGTGCATTTTACTCACAATTGTTTTGAGGGATGTTGATTAAATGTTAGTGTTTTTACCATGGTTATTTCACATTTTCATTGCCTAATTGTAACATCTACTCTTACTACTAGCACTTTATAAAGAGATGAAACTGATATAGAGCAGGATTGAGTTTAGCTTACTGGTGTATAGCCCTCCACACCAGCCCCAGTTTCTCATGTGGCTGGTCCCTTGGGAAAATGAATTTCACACTCTTGACCTACACATCTATATTTGCATTATTCTTCTCAGGGATAGCATGAATGCTTGATGAGATTGAGATCTTGGAAGTTTGGAGCTCGAGTTGACAATTTGTGCTCTATATCATGTTCCTCAAGCTCATCCTGGGCAGTTTTTGGCACGTGGCTGGACACTGTAGCGGGTGCCAGTGGGTGTGCTTGGTCTGAAGCAACGTTTGGATGTGTCAAAAGTAACTTACATATGAGTTCCAGTAGCTACGATAACCCAGCAGAAAACTGCAGTTTATCAGGATGATCAATATTACCTGCTTCACCTGTGCCTCAGGAAGTAGAGCAGGTCATCTACTAATCAGAAGGTTGGTGGTTCAATTCCTGGCTGCTCCAGTCTGCATAACAAAGTATTGTTGGGTAAGATATTGAACCCAGAGTTACTATTCATCAGAGTGTGAATGTTAAAGCACTTTTAAAAAAAAGTGCTTGTGTGAATGCAAACATGTCGTATAAAGTGTTTGAGTAGTAGAAAGGTGCTATAAATGATCTAGTCTATTTACCTGTGAGGGGTTTAATTAAGTAGCTACTCTTTTCTTAGGAGCAATCAATAAATTATATCAGTATAATAAAACGTGACTGAGCCATTTGAACCACTTCCTGTTAAGCTGGTGTTAGTGGCTTAAAAACAACCCATATTTTTAGTTTGATTGCAAACTAAAAACTTTTGGCAGTCATGGGACTCAATTTCATTGGCTCTGACTTGCAGCAGAGTAAATTTAGACAGCTTCCCAATTGAATTCTTCCTGAATGAGAATGGATGGATGGATATTTAGGGGGACAAGTCTTAAAAGTCTTTTAATTTCTAGAGTAAAACCACTTAGCATTGCTTCCCTTGTATGCCTGCAATCTTAATTTCATCTCTTAAATTAATTATCTCTTAATTTAATCCTACAATCAGACAATGGCAGGTTGGGTGTAGCAAAATGGATGTCAAAGCTGTGTGTCCCCACAGCCAGATAAATCATGCACAGCACAAGGATAGTGATTCAATTATAACCATAGTAGGGGAGACTTTGAATGGTATAAGCTATTCAAGAGCTCATAAACACTACCATTTGCAATCATCTCTTCCATCTTCCTCAGTCTTAAGCATTTTCAGGGAAACAGAAAACATGTACAGCTTATACATCATGCGTTTGACTACATGTTTGTTTTGCATCACTTCTGCTTCACTTCTGCATGCACAAGGGAACAGCAGTCAATGTAATATTGATGGTTCAGAGATAAATACATGGCTGGCAGTGCTGGGTCAAAGAGAGGGAGTGTTAACAGACTCTGTGCATTAATGCACACAACACCAAAATTCTGTTTTTGGAAGCATGGAGGTGCAGAGGGTTGCATATAAATAAGGGCATCAGTAATGCAATATTTTAAGCGCAGATTGTAAAATGTCTTTCTTTGGCTGTCCCTTTGTACAAGTCCCCCTGTGCCTTGGTTTATTTTATTTTACAGCTGCTGTCAGCTGTCTTGATGCAGTGATGCAACCACATCATGAAAAACTAAAGCAGACTTTTTTTTTTTTGTATAATGAGACCAGTATAGAAATATCAGCCTCAACTGAGCTCACTGTGGCATCCAAACTTCAAGCTCTATTTTCTCGACTATAGACACAGCAGTGTTCCTGAAATCCAGCTCAGTCAGTTTAGATCAGTATTCCATGCCTCTTAATCTTTAAACAGGAATCTCACTGAGACTGTTAGATGGCAAGTACAAGGTAGTAATGCTAGTTGAACATATTGAATACATTTGTCCTGAGCTTTGTGCTGAGCATCACAGATCATGAGCAAATTCTGCCTTTTAGTCGAAACCTTGGAGGCCACAATAAAGATAATGCTTTTAAATACAGTTCTGACAAAGGATTATGGCAGAATTTACTATTATTGTTGATGGGTTTTGCAGTAAAGCCAAAAAGATTAGATTCCATGAAGATAATGGTCATTATGTAAGTGTTTGAGATTCATTCATTTGTTCCTGCAGAAAGGGTTGAGATGTATATGTACTTTTTGCAGATGGACGTTTTTTCTCATTTCATTCCCCAATTTGTCTCTTTATTTCTTCTTATGTTTGCAGTAATATTATATTGCATTATCTTAGCACTTTCTCTAAAATATTCACTTTATTAGAAACCTAAGAATAATACTTGATCAGATCTCTCAATGATCTCAAATTTCTTTAAAATTCTGCACCATAAGGATATATTATCATTACATAATTTCTAAAGATCTCGCATTCTACCACATGTTTGAACTGGCTTCAGATGAGTTAACTGGGTAGTCCAATGAATGGCCATTAATTTAGTTTGGGACAACTTAAACTTTGTGACATGGTGCATCATCCACATCACACCAGCAACAGGCATGTTGTTCTTTGTTTTTTATGTTTCCTAAATATTTTATTCTGATGGTGTCTACTCAATTTAGTTTTATGTATATAGTATAGTATAGTATATAGTATTTTATGTATAGTATTTAGCGCCACGTCACAACAACAGTCACCCCAAGGTTCTTTATATTCTAAGGTAATGACCCTACA
>VUQJ01018421.1:7486-20888 GCA_015108635.1 Andinoacara biseriatus | reverse complement strand
GGAGGAAAACACTGAAGACGACGCGACAAGGGCTAAACACAGACTGGGCACTTAAATACACACAGAGGAATTAGGGAACAGCAACAGGTGGGGGCAAGGCTGAACAGAATTAACCAGACGAGACAAGGGGAAGCAAAACTGAACATGACCAACAGGGACCAAAAGACTATCAAAATAAAACAGGAAGCCAGACGGGAAACAAAGACGTGGACTTGACACATGGACACACAAGGAACTAGAAATAAACTGACTAAAGGACATTAGAAATAAACAGAAACTAAAACTAACACAAAACACTGAGCCAACGGCCCAGGACCATGACACTCTCTGCATCTTGCGGTGCAAAAATGCTATCTTATGGAAATTCTGTTATCTTTGGCATTTTTCATAGATTCAACTAAAGACAGAAACAAATGATGTGTTTTGTTGGAGGCTGCAAGCAGCAAAGAGCCTGAAGAAACAATTTGAAGTTGGTTATTTGCTAAATTGTCTGTTGTGTGTGGACACAACACTGCTTCATCCCCTGAGTTTGGAGCCTTGAGTTATTCAGGTTCAAGGAGCGGACTGACAATGAGTGAAAAAGCAGCCAGTGTCCGAAGAAGATCTTTGAAAGACCTTCATGAACCTGGAGAGCTGTTGCTCAAGAGCACTTTAAAAAAAATAACATGTGGCTCCTTGGAAAGTGGCTGGAGACATTTGCTCAGTATGTTTCCATCCTGGAATAATTCAGCAGCAATAACTGTGTCCACAATGCTGCAGAGTTCACAACCCAACTCGTGTCCACAGAGAAAGATTTACACTCCGAGCTCCGTTTGGAAACACTTCGTTTTCACTGCGCTGATTGAATAATGAAAAGGATAAATAATTCATGCAGTGCAACTCCTGCTTCATGTTGAGATAAAGATAATCATCGTTCCATGTTTTACAGCAGCGCTCGATCATGGCATAGATTCAGTGTGAGTGTGAGAAAATTATTATACTTGTTGTTTTCACGTGGTTGTGGCAGTTTTTGTGATGTTGCTGCTGCAGATGTGATGTAATAATCAAACCTGTGTGTATAAATCAAAGACTTTGAATTTCTGACAGCAGTGTAACCACTCTGAACCTGTCACAGACGAGTGCTCAGTTCAAAACCTCATTGTTTTCCCAACAATAATTTGATTAACATAGCATCAATAATTGATCAGAAGAATAAATGTAAAGTGCAATTTCCCTGGAAAGACAGCCATTTATTCCCACTCTGGGATATTCGGAGCAAGCTCATTTAATTTCTATTGGATTAAGATGTTCTGATGGCCTGAGACAAAGACGGGGAGAATGATTATAATGAAGAGACACAGAGAGGTAAAACGAGCCACCGAGTTTCAGCGGCAGAGGGAACAATCGAGGAAAGAAACGTGATCAAACGGCTGCAGAAAGAAGGTTAACGGCACGTTGACTGACGCCCAGAACGTATCAGGACCTCAGCTCTGTGTCAGCAGCACTTCCTGCATTCACCTTCTGTCTTTGTGACTTTCACTGGATTAACCTACATGATGCCAGGAGCCATACATCACCCTTCACCCTTCAGCCCGCCCTGCGCCTGCCTCGTACAGGGTGGAGCATTCATCGTGTCTTACACACCAAATGACATCAGCTGGCAACTCAGTCGGCGCTGTTCGAAAAGCCATTTGCACGAGGAACATGGGCGCTGTCCGTCAGTGAGAATGAGATGCACTTTTATCTTGTAATTAAAGCGTGTGTGGACGAGAGACATGACGTGTGGTACGGAGGGAGATAAAATGTTGGGTTTTAATTGGAGGATGAGCTTGTGGATGAGCTGAAATAACAGAAAGATGGTTTATGTATTCATTATAAAAACACAGCTGATGTTACACAAAGACTTAAGCAGGCCAGGAAATTAAAAGCTTAGATGGTCAAGATTGTATTTAGTGAAAAAAAAATAGCATCTCTGAGCTAACGTGATGGCGAGCGAGCTCCTCTGAACGCACCGACGCGTCCTCTCTGGCTTGAAGCAAACAGAAAAGCTCACAGCACTTTACTGTAATAACAGAAGCTCAGACATAAATATGACATTTCTGCGAATGTGCTTTTGGTTGTTGTGTTCATCATTCACTCCGTCCAGACAATTCAGCCAATACCTGTAAGTGTCTAACAAGGACACGAGCTGGAGAACTCACATTTTTATACAGCGTGCAGCTGTTTCTTGGGAACTGATTATAGTATGAAAGCACGCGCTTTGTAACTAAATTTGAGTCGTCTTCACAAAGAAGAATGAGTCAGTGTCAGAAGGGATGTGAGTCTGTCAGGAGGATGAAGGTGTTTCAGCCACAGAGGTGTGATGTGCTCAGATCAGCTGTGTGATAGAAGAAGCTGAGAAACCTCAGCATGTGGAGACTAACATCTCAGGCATTTGTTACTGTAAACATGCCATCGTATCAAGATCCCCCTTTGTTCATCCACTGCTGCTGACTGTGACAACCAACAAATTCTCTTTCAAAAATTTCAATAGCATCCTCTTTATCCTGTCTTAACTGAGTGAAGCAAACACATAAATAGAGACACTTAATTTTTATTTCCTTTCCCTTGAATTATTATAAAATAGAATTACACTGATGTGAGCGCGCTAATGTGATGCAGTGTTTGTCAACATTGGAATCCTCTTCTCATTCATACCTCATGTGAACTCACAGGGTGGACATATTTTAGACCCCTTCACCAGCTTTAGATGGTTTCCTGTCTCCTGCATTTGTTTCCGCTCCTCCTGTGGTAGGTTACAACGTGTGCACTCATTAAAAATATATAATGTATATTTTTACAAAACAGAGCTCACGTTGTAGCATTAGTTATAAAAAGCTTCAAAAGAGTATTTAAAGTTGTAGGTTATATGAATAAAGTCCGGACCATAAAGGTTTCAAACTCCACAGGCTTGATGTTTCTGCACTATTCCCTTTTAAAATTGAATTTCCTGCACGCACACTTTATGTCAAAACACTCCCACATGTCCTTTAAATATAATAACATTTAGACCAGTTCTTTTCAAACCTGACATTTTAAGAATATGCTGTAAAAAGCACAATCCACCCTTCAGTGCTGCTGCCCTAATTACATGTCAGAGGACTCCTACAGATGATGTTTTAACACAACTAACACTTAGAGCCAAGTGGTTTGGCCCCGAGAGGCAGCCACCCTGAAAACCTTCTGAGGGAGGAAAGTAGGTCTGAAGACATGGACCCCACAGCCCGAACGCATCGACAGCACCACACATGGATCTGCACACAGCACAGCTTTAAAAGGGCTAATTCTAAGCAGCTGCTGCTTTCTGCAAACTCCAGCTGTTTAAGCGCTGCTCAGTGTTGCAGTATAAGTTGCTCCTCCACATAAACTCCAACCATCGTGTTCTGCTCTGCAGCCTCAGTCAGCAGAGTGGCTCATGAATCAGGGTTCCACTGGCTGCAGGTTCTGGTAGATCTCCAGAGAAGAACAAGGACCCAAAAACAGAACCAGATGGTGCTGTTGGAGTAGGCTGAGCACGGGAGGAGATTTTACTTGAATGACATCAAGGACCATCCCAACAGCAACCGCTCCAGTGGCACAACAAAAACGTGGGAGGGGAAGTGCCGAGGCCAGCTGGTTACTTTCAAAATAAGAGAAAGAAAGGTCGTCCACTTTTTTGTTCCTACAGACCAGATCAAATTAATGGGGAAAAAAACACTTTCAACACTTTGGTGTTCATTAAAATATTAGCCTAAAACGCTAACAACACAAAAGCAGCTAGATAGTTATCAGCAAAGAGTTTCAGGATGTCTCATTTCTGAATTTGTCCCAGTATCCATTTTTAGTTTGTCCACAAATCATGGATAATTTATAAACATTTCTAAACCTTTCTGAAAGGTGGCATGAGCTTTATGCCTGACCCTCGATGTCAAATATGGATACAGAAATGTGAGCGTTATAAATTTATTTCAGCAGCTCTCTTTGCTAATATTAACCGAGAGCGCTTTTTGACTGTCTGCTGGGTTCTGATCACATTATGTAACAGTGGAACGTGTTCGGCGACCTTTGACCTTGGGCTGAATTGCTGCAGGGAGCTGCTTGTTACGTTTGGCTGTCTACATGTTACATCACATGAAAATCCAGCAGCACCGTCAAATCTCGAGAGAGAGCTGAAATCTCAGAAGCGGGACAAAATTTTGCAGACTCAGGAATTCTTTCAGTTTTCCATGATGTACATCACTGCCGCTCTGAGCAGCACGGCATGCAGACATTTGAAGTATCATGTTGCTTTGTCACAGTCAACTTTAAACATGCACAATGTGCTAAAAATGCTTTTGGTATCTAATCCCACTTTATAACAACTGCATGGTTACTTTGAGTGCTAGCTTAATCTCCACTAACTGGAGTCCCTGAACTGGACCTCTGGACCTCGTTTGTGCCTTCAGGGCCCATTTGGAGCATTTTTAGTGCAATTAACTGATGAATGATTTGGCTGCCGTGCAGTTAATTGTACTAACAGAGCTTCCAGTAAGTTTCCCAAAGTGCAGGATGCTGTAAAGTGGCTCATGTTGTACTATGATCCGGGATGGGGGTACAGACATTCATGGATCCTAGATGGATCCCTCTGACCTTGATTTTCTGCCTGACCCGTTAGCATACTGTCATTAGTGATTCCACTAAGTTCCACCTCTTATGCTGCATCCCATTTGAAGTGGAAAGTCAGGAATCCCGAGCTCCACGTTGGAACTTTTAACCGGATAGCCCCCCAAGCTGGATTTCCAAGTCAGGCGATCAGAGAAGCTCCACCAAAACTGATTTCACAATCCAAGATGGCTGCAACTGATGCAAACATCAGTCAAACTGTAAAACTTGTAATCGGTCGTGTATTTGTGAGTCACCAATGTCAGTGAACGTGCTGCAGCAGTGCAAAAACCCGGCCTTGTGCCTTCTTCCTCGTGATGGATGAATGGCTGCACTTTGCTGGAGAGCAATACAAAGGCTGTTTTTCCTTGTTTTAGTGGCTGCTGCCACTGCAGCGTGCTCAGCTCAAGAGTGACATCACTTGCAGGTCTGACATCCGCCGTCCACGGTAAATGGAACTCAGCATTAACTTTGCTTCTGCCTGCATTAACCTGTCTCTACTACAAGCCTCCGGGCATATTTTTAGCCCCGCACTCCTGAAGCTGCATGTGGTTATTTGCAGCTGACTACCCCAGCATTGTTTCCACATGCTGGGGTTCATGTTTAAGTGTAACTGCAGCAGCTGCAGCACTGGGCACACACACTGGGGCTGTTTCTGCTGCATCTTTGACTCAACAGAGAGATTTCAAGCGGAATTACATTTTTGTACTAGCATCTCATTCACGGTGCTGATTTGAAGAAGCATACATTCTGACCCTCGGTGTGACCATGCTCTCTGTGCATATTTGTGTACTGTGATGTTGAGAAGTCTCTGGTTAAGGAGGTAAAAATATGTGTCAAAAATATTAGAGAAGGTTTGGGAATGTTCTTTGTGGGGAAAAACTGAGGTTTGTCCTTAGGCTGAATCCTGAGAAGCAACACTCAGCTGGACGTTTCCAGCGATTTTCTGTGGCTGTCATACGCTACAGGTGATGTTATGCAAGTTACTCTGCAGCTGCAGAGCAGCATATTTTCTTGTCTCTCCAGAGCTGCCTGGGTGAGTCAGCTCACTCTAATGGAGACGGGAAAAACAGTTTGTAGCAGCAGTCAGAATCATTTGCTTCTGTTTTCGTTAAACAGCTCAGCTCCTCGTCGTCCCTGTTTAATGATAATTCTAGTGTAGGTTGTGCTTCTGAGCACAGTTTGTGCTCTGATGTAATAAAGCCCAGCAATCACAATCATTTCAAACAATATGGTGGCCGTGTGTTTTCCTGAAATTGAACTGTAATTATTATTCATACTCCACTTTTATGCACTTGTAATCGCATCTTTTCTACATATTAATAAATTCATTGTTGTTGTGCATTTTTAAACAAACCTAAATAAAAAAATGAGACTTAAAATCTTCTCCTAACCCCTATTCACACAGAATTGGGGGACTTTACAATTATCACCTCTCCATGTCTGCACAAAAGTGCCCTGACCTCTGGGGTCCAGCTAATGCTAATGCTAAGTGGCTGCAGAGTAATAACAATCAAGCCTGTTGAAAGAAAGTAAAATTCTCCTTACTGAGAAATTTGAACTACTTCTTTCTCTGCATTTCTCTCTGTGCACCAGCACCTGCAATACTGTGTGTAATCTTTGTGTGTGTGTGTGTGTGTTCTCTTTGGATTCTAACTGGCTGCCATCAGAGTTTAACAATGCACAGATGCAGCATGTTCTCACTATCAACTGGATGCTTGGTCACGACCCCTCGGCATCACACTTGAACTAACTGGTTACCTGTAACTGCAGTTATTCAACATGAAGTCCAACACAAGCCATAGAACCACAACAACCTAAAAGTGTCCCGGCTGCTCTTGTTGCCCAGTACAGGTGAGGCAGACGCTAAAAGACACTTTAATGGTGACAGCAGTAACAGACTGAGCACCAAATGAACTGGACCACCTAAATCCATATCCTCCCTCTCTCTGTCTGCGGACGGCCACTCTGTAACCCTCACAGCTGCACCATCGCTTACTGGAGGATGCTGTTGTTTCACTAATGTCATGGCAACAATCATATTTATAGAGACATGAAAACGATCGTCCTTCACCGCACTAGTACATTTGTGCGGCCTGGCAGAGGGGGTCTAATGGATGGATATAATGGAGCCCAGGCGGCTCCAAAGCGACATTAGTGATCCTGATGCTTCTGCCTCTATATATGAAGAGCAGTCAAGTAATCGCACTCTAAAGTCACCAAAACCTTCAGGTTTCCTCTTTGCCTGCTTGAATTTCAACTACTACAACTTAAAGAAAAGTTTGAGCAGAATGGCTTCTGCTGATCACTAAATATGGTTACTTTTATTTCCTGAAGTCATATTTTTGAATCTGATTCAACTTTTCACACGTGTGAGCATTTAAAATTAAACATGCACAACAAAAGCACCTGAAAGCACAGAGAGTAACTCCAGTGATCAGTGCATATACAATATTTATTGTTCACTTCAAGTGCCAGTTTTTATTAACCCCGTAAGTGGATGTGTTCTGCACGTTTCTCTACAACATATACAGAAAGCTCAGCCTGACATATTTGCTGTATTCAGCGTGGTGTTGGAACCAAATCTGAACTGAAACTGGAGACCGAATCAGGTAAAAGCCTGATGAACACGTCCTGATGCAGAGACCTTTAAGAAATGTAATGCATTTTCTTTCCAAGGTGATGGTTCTTTGATGCAGCAGCTGTGGCAGAACTGACTTTTGAGAGTTCAGTCCTGCAGTTCAAAGACGGCTCTGGTGTTGCAGGAGTCGTGGCTGCCTGTGAGAATCTTGTCCCATTGGGACTTTTGTCTTTAGCACTTTTTTCCTCCACTTTTCCCCACTCTGCTCAGGTTTAGCCACTATAAACTGCTTCATGGCATGTTGGTGAGGTGGGAGGATGAGAAGGTCCTGGGTCATGAGTTTGCATGTTCTTCCCGTGCCTGCAGGTATTCCCTCTGGGTACTCCAGCTTCCTCCCGCAGTCAAAAGTAATAGAAAGTAATGGCTTCCAGGATAGTGTATGTTCTTTTTTCTTTTCTTTAGGTAGGAAAAAAGTTTTGCAAGGTGAAAAAAACTATGCTGCAAATTGTTTCCATTATTTTTTTTAAAGTCATAAAAAACATTAAGTTTGGCCTCCACAATGTTTCAGATAAAGTGGCTTCTGAGACATTTTTACTCGCAAACCAAAAGCTTTGTGCTTTTACTCGCTGCTGAGGAGCTGAGCTGATTCTGACCCTACGGCTCAAATTCCTCCATCAGTAACATCTCAGGCAGCTAAAGAGATTCTGAAAGGCTTCGGCCTCTCTCTCGCTTCAGCTCCACTCACAAACACTTGATTGGTCTGAGCATCAAAACTAATACTTGGCAAAAAAAAAAAAAAATCACAGAAAAAAGAAAAGTGTGAAGAGTTATTAGTTCTAAACAAACACGTTCTCCAGCTGTCACCTACACTAAGCGCATGCACACTCACATACCTCGCTGCTGACCTCTGAACCCACGTTCAGGTTCAGAAATGCTGGGATTCTTTATCATATCGGATCAACGGGATGCTGGAGACATTCCTCCAGGATTTTTGTTCATGCTGACACGATAGCTTCAGATTTGTGGGCTTCGCCTTTATCATGCAAATGTCTCGTTCCCAGTCGCTTCATTGGGTTGGAATGTGGTGACTGTGGCGGCATGTTCATGTTTAAGAAAATAAAGTGAGATGATACGAGAGTGACATGGTGGGTTATCCTGCTGTTTGAAGATTGTTTACTGCAGCCATAAATGAACGGACACGGTGCAGATTGATCCTCAGGGAGGTTTGTGTAGTCGCCAGAGCTTCTCATACAGTAACTGTGAAATTATATAATGTATGGAAAAGAGTCAGATTTTAGACACATCAGAAGAATTCCAGTGGTTAGCATGTTGCTAGCATGTGTTCTCTCTGTGCCTGTGCGAGCTCAGTCATGCTGGGTAAGCTCATCGGTTTTTCCACACTGACCACAGACGGGAGCGGCTGCTTTTCCGCGTTAGCCAACCGAGATAGGCACCACACCCCTCCGGGGACAACCACAGGAGGGCGCTGGTGCAAACATTCAGCACAGATGGTGGAGACCAAAGCAAAGCTAAAAGAAAGTGAATACTGAACAGATCTTCATCAGATGGATATAAACATCACTGCACATAAACTCTGTAGTCAAAGGTCAATGACATTTCAGATACTGTATGTTAACGTGTGTGTGTGTGTTTTCATTATAATGAAATTTTAATTTTTTGCAGTTTAATTTAAAGGTAAGTTTTGGAGTAAATTCTAAGAGGGAAAAGAGACGTGTGAAAGTAAATGCTTAAAAAAATGGCTTCATACTGAGCGTGCTCAGCTGTAAATCATGTCTGAGTCCTTGATGTCAGATGTGGGTAAATACAAAACTTTTTACATGATTTCACATCAATGCTTAAATTCCCAGCCGAACCCTCACAAATCAGCCCTTCATCTTTTTTCCCTTTCTCGGTTTTTAATTTTCCTGTGAGGACATGATGAACATGTGTTTTCTTCCCACTTTGTCTTTCTGCACAGAAACCTCATTACTCCTCCCACTCTCATCCTCCTCTTAGGCTTCATGTGCTTCCTTGTTCTGTCTTGCTTGGTTTGTTCCCACCATGTTTTTTCCTGCTGTCATTTAAATGTTTTTATCAGCTGCAGTCATTCCTCGACTTGTTTTGTTTGTTTGTGTGTGTGTGTGTGTGTGTGTGTGTGTGTGCGTGTGTGTGTGTGTGTGGCTGGAAGAAGGTTGGTTGGTTTTCAGTATTGATCTTTGTTGTTTTTAATCTCTTACTGTACTGTACATTTTCTCGCTAATTTTTTTCTGTGTGGAAATAAATATTCTCGCTAACACTTTTATCCAGAGTTTTAAAGACGTCATAGCCTTGTACTGTACAACTAGCGTGTTTCCACAATCTCTAACACAACAGAAGTTCTTCTTTATATTAATGTGTTGCATTCATGTGCAGCCTGTGTCTGGTTTTGTGGCTGCAGGTGTAAATGCAGCAGATCATATGAGGATCTGAATACAGTCAGCTCCGTTTGGAGGTGGTCAGGCATTGAAAATGTAAAGGCAGAAGTTTCATAAAGCACCAATTAAAGCACCTTCAGATCAGGAGTCTGGGGTCGACGATGGTGTGGGAGTTTAATTTTTTTCTCTTGCTGTTTTACTTTTTGTTTTTTTCCTGGCAATTTACACCCTAAAACTACTTGGTTAGGGTTAGGAAAAGATTATGAGTTCAAATAAAGCTTTTTACAATGTGCAGCACATGTTAAGATAAAGATTAATTTCCCCATAGAGTTCTATACAAACTAAAGTATTTTTGGAACCAAAGAAGTCCTCCCCACCTGGCCAACAAGGAACAGTGCAGGTCTATGGAAAATCAGCATTAGCTTCACTTCATAAGCTACAGCCATCTTTTATATACAGTCTAGTTTTTGTGCCCCTTCATGAGGCGGCACCTCTTTGCTGTTTATTATTCTTCTTTCCTACTATTGATCCTTTTCAGGAAACAAATCCCTTATTAGATGGATTCACGGTGGAACTCCAGAAAACAGAGATTTAGTTTTAGTTTTCCTGAACAAGTCGCTTTGGCGCGTAAACAGACGCAAAACTAGCTGATAGCCTCCAACATGTTACAGTAACTGTCACATGTTTTTTGTCCTCTCTCTCTCCCCTCAGCCCCAACCGGTCGCGGCAGATGACTGCCCCTCCCTAAGCCTGGTTCTGCTGGAGGTTTCTTCCTGTTAAAGGGGAGTTTTTCCTTCCCACCATCGCCAAGTTCTGCTCATAGGGGGTCGTTTGACTGTTGGGTTTTTCTCTGCAGTATTGTTGGGTCTTTACCTCACAATACAAAGCGCCTTGAGGCGACTGTTTGTTGTGAATTGGCGCTGTATAAATAAATTGAATTGAAACATGTTGGAGTTGAACCGTAATCTCCCTGGTGAAAGTACATTTCTCCTGTACCTTAAAGGCCTCCTTTTATAGATGTCATAGTTCATAGTTTTTTCAATAATTTCCCTCAAAATATAAGAATATAATGTAGTTGAATGAGAATATCAATGAGACTTTTTAACCAAAGGGGATATGACAAAAAAGAAAGCATAGGTTTCATATTAAATCTCCTTTAGACCTCCATTAAAGCTCATACAAAGTCTCAAAATCTCCAAAGCTGGAGTCATGTTTCCATTTGGAATTATTGAAATTGCATTAATACTAATCAAACAAAACTTGTCTTGTTGTTGTTGCAGATATCATCAGAGCCTCCTCAATGTGGCTTCAAAATCTATGATTATCAAGAATGCTGCAGCCCTGAGCCTGCCTGCCCACCCCACTAACCATCGGAGACCCTCACACAGAGAAGAAGAACGCGGCCGATCTGGATACTGAAGATTTCCTGTTTACTGTGATGCAAACAGACCGACGTGGATGTAATGAACTCACTCTTTCCTCACAATGTCGATTCACAGGAGGTGACGTGGCTTCTCTTAACATGTAGTCACAACAACCTGAAGAAACCAGCTGAAAAACTTTCCTCCAAACAAACTGAGAGCTGCTGGATGAACGAACACACTCTCCCATAACTGAAACAAAACACACACTCGAGAAGCTGAGCGAAGGTTTAGAAAGTGCTACCAGGTTATTATCAGCCACGGCGCTTCCTATTTTCATCTTTAATCTTTGTATTCTGAGTAATCATCTTTTTAATTAATGGCGACGGTGGCATGAAATCTTCCCCGCCACCCTCCTCCGCACTCTCCTTTTCCGCCGGTGCCACCTGAAACCAATTAGCAACAGCAGATCTAGATGGGGATTAGACACGGGCGGAGCAGCAGCGATTAGATACAAACACAGAGACAGAAGAAGAGGGACGGAGAACAAAACCAGAGCAAGACGAAGGCGGGGTTAGGAAGGAGCCCGCCGTCCTTTCTGGGTAATCAATAGAAGGGAGGCACAGAGGGTGGGGAGGGAGAGGATATGGCCAGGTCAGGGTGTCAACCCGCCGCAAAGATAATGACTAGGTGTGAGTCAGCAGGTAGAGTCGGTTGTAGGTGCCCAGAGACTTGACTGACAGTCGCTCCAGCTGCCCGGGACTCATTGTCATTCCCTGCACGGAGCGGGAAAGCAAGAGCAGAGACTCCTGGCCGGTCTCCACAATCAGGACCAATTAAGAGAATTTGATTATATGCCTTAATCTTGGCAGTCAGGTGGAAAAAGCAGACAGAAAGAGAAAGAGGAGGCAGAGCAGGTGCCACCGATACACACCATTATCTCCGTCCATCTCTAATTGAGTTTGTTTCTGCCCTCGCCGGGCGCTCGCCTCATCTACTCTGCAAACGAAATCTGTCTTCTTCACGAGTTTTTCTCACGACAAAAAGGGGGAAACCAGAACAGAAAAATAAAGGGAAGCCCCCGTTTTTGCTTTAAATGTTAATTCTCTGCTTTCTTTTGTGGGAACAGCCGCAAACACATTTTCATTTGTGTCTCCCTTCAGAGATATATTCCATCCGGAGGACTTCCCCCCCCCCCTCCCTCACCTCTTCCAAGCCCCTTTTCATCCCACCTTCCACATTCCTGTTCCCAGTATGGACACATCCTATATAGAAGTCTCCCTGCAGCTTTCACAATCTCCATATCAAGAGTGAGATAAAAGCACCACAGACGAGGGGGGAAAAGCAGCGAGGGACTGAATCCGTGGAGGACTGAGACTTTATTTCCTCTTGTCAACCGTCCCCAAAGCCTCACTTCCTCTTTTTAAACTCCCTCCTCTCCCCGGGAGCTTTTTCCCAGCTCTCCTTCTGTGGATCGTACTCTCTTCGGTGACCGACTATCCTGGACTCTGCCGAGATTAAACCGACCTCTGTGATCCGAGGGAATCCTGTGATTTCGGCTCCTCGTGTCGTCCTCTTCATTCTGTGAGTACTTCCGTCTCCCTCTCTTTCCTTCATCCTGCCCAGGTTTTTGTATTTTTTACTTGAAGAATGTGATGGATGAAAATCAGTCACTCTCAGGATAACGCAAAGGTTTCGCAGTACGTGAGGTTCAGTTTTTGTTGAGAGATTTTGAATCATAACTTAGTTAGACCTGTTGGGGCCCATGAGTTTGGATTGTCCCTACTGGGCTCAAATAATTCCCAATATCCTCTCACACGATCACAGCCATCACGTTGTCATTCCAGGGCGTCAGATACTGATGTCATCATAAGGCAGCTTTGCCTTGATGCACCAACCGAGACAGTGCAGGAATGACCCTCTGTTACAGAGCGACAGTATTCATGGGGTACTGCTTAGATTTGAGATGTGGGCCCGTGGCCACTGACAGTGTTTTTTTTTTAATGTCCCTCGATGGTTTCGATTTCATGGACAAAATGAACATGTTACCGACACAGGCTAAGAATTAATTTCACTGCGTCAGCAGGACTATTTGCAGATATCCATTACTCACATCATTCACTCTGTCAGCTTGAGTGGTTCTTAGTGCTGCTCACTGGTGTTCCCGTGAATTATCGACATCTTCAGGTTGGTAGGGAGTCACTGGGTGTCTGACCCACCCACTGATTCAGGAGCTGGTTGGACAGAAAATAATATGGTGTCAGCATCAGCATGAAGCTTTATTATCACCCTGCACACAGCCGGGCAGCGTTCCTTTCTCTTCAGGAAGATTTCCAGCAGGTATGGCTGCCTGCTGCAAAGCTTCCTGAAAGGAGCGTGCACAGCGCCTCACCTGTGAGTGCTACTGT
>VUQJ01018414.1:11822-23950 GCA_015108635.1 Andinoacara biseriatus | reverse complement strand
GAGGCTGCTTTTGCAGTAATGCGGACGCTGCACCGGTCTGTCCTGGTGAAGAGGGAGCTAAGCATAAAAGCTAACCATAAGAGCTAAGCATAAAAGCGAAGCTGTCGATTTACCGGTCGATCTACATTCCCAACCTCACCTATGGTCACGAGCTTTGGGTAGTGACCGAAAGAATGAGATCGCGAATACAATGAGAAATGAGTTTCCTTTGTAGGGTGGCTGGCCTCTCCCTTAGCGATAGGGTGAGGAGTGCGGCCATCCGTGAGGGGCTCAGAGTAGAGCCGCTGCTCCTCCACATCGAAAGGAGCCAGTTGAGGTGGCTCGGGCATCTGATTAGGATGCCTCCTGGCCGCCTCTTGGGTGAGGTGTTCCGGGCATGTCCCACTGGGAGGAGGCCCCGGGGTAGACCCAGGACACGCTGGAGAGATTATATCTCTCGGCTGGCCTGGGAACGCCTTGGGGTCACTCCTGATGAGCTGGTGGAGGTGGCTGGAGAGAGGGAAGTCTGGGCTTCTCTGCTTAGGCTCCTGCCCCTGCGACCCGGCCCCGGATAAGCGGAAGAAAATGGATGGATGGATGGATGTAGAAGCACTGATTATAAATATCTGATATCCTTGTGTGTATGCCACTAATGCTACTAAGGTAAAATATTATTGACATATGCAGGTTTTGATGGTGTAATTACAGCACAGTACACACAACACAAATACAGAAAGTATGTGCAGTGATTAAATGAAATGTGTGTAAACACACTTGAAAATACTGTATTTAAGGCAAAATCAGAGTCTGTACAATTCTAATGAGCTTGAAAATCAGTATTTGGTATGATCAATTGTATTCTTCGACAGCCTGAACTCTCTTAGGCAATCTTTCTTGTAAGTTGTCTTCAGGAAGATGGACATTCCAAAACTTTCAAGATAATCCCACACTGCTTCAACCATGTTAAAGTCCAGGCTCTTGGGAAACTATTGTATTTTTCTATCCAGGTATGCTTCTATAGCATTGACAGTGTGTTTGGTGTCACTGTCATGTTGAAAAATGAATCCACTGCCAATCAGATGCTTTCTGTTTTGTACTGTTCTTCACTGCATGGTGGATCAAAGTCAGTACTTTTCTGCATTCATAATTCTGTCAATTTTGCCTCACTGTGTCCTGACTGTGTATCATAGATGGCTGTAAACACTCACTGTTGACAATTTGAACCAAACCTTTCTAATTTGGATTCATCACTCCGTAAGACTTGTTGCCACAGATTTTCAGTCCAGTTCTTGTGTAATTTAGCATACCTCAGGCAAAATGTAAAGAAATAAAGGGTGGCACAAGACTTTTGCACAGTAGTCTACTACAATGTGAACATGTGCTTACAATTTGCTACCCAAAATGTAAAGTTTTAAAACACAATTAAGGTACAGTGCAATTATATTATTTGTTATCTTCATGCTTGGAAACAGAAATAAACATCAGTGAGATAAATGTATGCCTTCAAACGACATAATTACCATGATGTGTATTATAAATTCTTATGAATTGATGATTTTTCTTAATTGAGGGAGTTTGATTTAAAGTAATAGCTCACTGAAATGAAACATTTGTATATTATTCCAGCTGAAATGAATCAACTGAACCAATCTAGCATAATGTGGTTAACATTCGGCTACTCACATCTCTGTTATTTGATACTTGAAACATACAATGAGATGAGAACAGCCTGGAGAAAGCCTGAAGGGAAGTTTGCCCCAAAGTGCCCTATTCTACCTGCTGAAAGTAAATCATCCAGCCACTTTTATCAAGAAGGTGTTCTGCATAGCACTGAGCTGATTTATGGACTGTAACATAGTGGCCACTTGTATACACAAAACTGCATGCATAAAGAGACTGGAACTTGTTACTCACCATGAAGGTTGTTTTTTTGCTTCTAAACTGCTCTCCCACATGCAATTAGGCCTGATGAAGTGTGACACAATCTGCATAATACTGTAAAAGGTTATAGGTATCAAAGCAACAAACCCAGTGACCTCTGTGCATAGGGGATTGCAGCATACAAAGTACATGCATGCATGCAGTAAGTTAAGTCTCACACAAACAGACACATTCAAGTTCTCAGCTGTTCTTTCATAGGAGGTCATGGCCACCTTCTCCTTACTATCGCTGTAAATCCCATATTCCCTGAACCAGACCCCCAGTTATCCCTATAGCTAAGACAAGCTGGGTGACATTGGGATGCCAACAGAGCCCTGCTCTCTGTAATCTCTGGGCATTGTTGTCGTCTGGTTGGCCTCCAATCTAGGCTTTATTGTCAAAATCCTCCATAGTTTCACTTTATCCATCTTCCGCATAGTTGCATACATACAGTAAGTAAAGCATAAGCATTGCCAGATATTAGCAAGCAATGCAAGCTATGTGAAATGGATACATTTACACACACACTGAAAGTCAGTCATTATACACGCTCACTTAATGGATACCTTTCCTTCCAATTTCGTCTGGGTGCAGTCATTTATGAGGCAGTATTATACACATAGCATTAATTGCCTTGACTGAGCATATACAACCATACACACTCAGACCATTCGCATAACACAGTGATAATGAAAATCTTTTTCACTGCATGCCAAGACTCCTACTGAGGCAAAGCCATGTGCTTATGATGCATTACTCGTTGTTGTTACATTCACACAGTTTTATTTTCAGCACATGAAAAAAAAAAAAAGTCACAGACAAACAATGAGCTCACATGGATCCTATCCTCCCACTGGGCCCAGGCAGCTAATAGATGCCTGGGTCCAGCCTGCTCTGAAGCATCTGATGTCTTTATCTCATATTCACGTCACCACCCAAGAGTTATAAAGACTGTTAACCCTTAAAATCTCTCTTGGTGAAACGTCCTTAATATTTTTTGCTTTTTTTACAAATCATATTGGCTTATGTCAATTTGTCAAGATTGACAACATAATAGCACTTGCATGCATCACTATATAGACACTTTGCTTATGTGCCATGTTTTGTTTTAGTGCATGTGCAGATGGGTGTAGGGAGGAGACTTAGTCATGTTACACCTCCCACTGCCTCTTGGTTTTACCCTAGAGGCTCCTGTGGTGTATGATGCTAATATATTTAGCGGAAATCACATCAAGTGCTCCATCGATTGCAAGAATGACATCATCCTCTTCTTCTCTCAGACCTTCATATCCCTGATGGTGGAGGGGAAATAGGGGAGAGAAATCTTTAGCACAGAGAGTGATCTGCTTTCAAGAGAATAGTGGTCAATGCTCATTTTCACCTGTCTTTCATTTTCTCTCTCACACAACCCCATCCACATGCAGACTGATGAGCATCTGCACTAAAGGGCCTCCACCATAGAAGTTTCCACATTAGTCTGCAAGAGGCAGGGCAGACAATCTATGAGACAATTACATTAGAGTGCCAAATGTGTGTGGAAACGCTTCTCATGCACTTAGGGTGAGAGCTTATGAAAATGAGCCTGTGTGTGTGTGTGTGTGTGTGTGTGTGTGTGTGTGTGTGTGTGTGTGTGTGTGTGTGTGTGTGTGTGTGTGCATGCGCGTGCGTGTGTGTGTGTGTTGTGAAGACCCTGTTTGGTGGAAATGTAAAGGGTGAGCTAGAGCTGTGTGCTTATTTTCAGCCTAATAAGCGTCGTTGGTCATATATACATATAAGCATTTAGAACCAATTGGCTTTGACTATTAATGAAGGCTGTTATAAAAAGTTGTAGGGCTGCTATAAATGTTTTAGACAATTGTATAAACTTAATGGAGAACATGTAAAATTCCCATAATGTGTCAAATCGCACATCAGCCTAGCCTTCGAAAGAAAGATGTACATCTCTAAGTAAGGACATTTATAGTAGGCCTGCAAACCAAATAAATTGTGTATATGTGCATATGTAATATTTTATTACCTGGGATTATACAGTAGATAGTGTTAAAATTATTTTGGCTTACCATCTGTTACTGCATGTGGCTGTACTTCAGTGAGCTGTGTCCATGTATTTGTTCACTGCGAGCACTTGGTGACTCATCCAGAGCGAGCACACCCTGTACTAGTCCTCTCCATTTCAGGCTCTTCCCCTTTACTTACACTGGGGAGCAGATGCGACCTGCTGCCAAGATTTGCATGACTACCTGCACTCCAGAGATACTCAAAGGTTTGCTGGAAAACACTGAAAATGGTCTCAAGTCAGTCTTTAAAGTCATGCAAAATTATTTAATTAATTAATTAAAAATTCACCTCATCAGGAGTATAATTGCGCAAAACCCATAACACGCTCCAGAGGTGGAGGGCTACCTAAACTCAAAGTCCGAGTTCCCTGTTGAAGGTTTAACTTGGGATTTCAGAAATTATTCCCTTAAGTCATCTTCATACACACATCATCATCATTTTTTTTTAAAAAACACAGCAGCTTTCTGTACTGGCACAGCATGGGTCAGATGCAGGGGGCTCTCAGAGTGAAGCAGCAAAAGCTGGAATCCATATCAATGCATAATGCCACATATGCAAACATTATTTGGAAAAACTTAACTGCCGGTGAAGTGGATGCAAACACCCGCTCGTACTAAGGATCCTGACATAATAATGCCATCACTCTGCTGTTTGTCCCTTCATCATCAAGATGGAGATTAAAATGAAAATGTGATAACGCAGTGGTCTGTTGTACATTATGTGTCCATTAGAGATTGGAAATCATGAAATGAATGGAATTCATGGATGTTAATGTCTTATTTGATTTCTTGAGGAAATTTGTGGCTGCATCTACGTTAATCTCCATCCAGCTGAGTACTTTAACACAGTTTCAGATTTAATCTCAATCTAACATGGCATATAGATATTTTTTTTCTTTTCTTTTTTTTGTGTGTGTGTAAAGTACTGTTGTTGTAAAGTACTGTCATGCTGATAAATTAAGCTTTTACCAGTTAGACGCTTTCCAGGTGGATCGAATCTGACCATATTTTTTCTGCATTCAGAATTCCATCAATTTTGACAAGATCTCCAACACCACTGGCTGAAATCCAGCCCCAAATCATGACAGAGCCTTCATTGTGTTTGACACTCACTATTTTACTTGTCTTCTGGCCCCCTGCATAAATACTGATGCCGATTTGAATAATTTGGATTCATCACTCCATCAGACCCATTGCCACTGATCTGATTTTGAGTCCAATTCTTGTGTAAATTGGGATCCCTCTGACTTTTCTCTCTGGTTCCCTTCCTAAAGAAGGGTTTCTTGCCAGTCACCCTTCCACTGAGAACCTTTTTTGATGAGGCTTCAGTGAACAGTAGCTGGATGAACTGAAGAGTCAGATGCATCTTTCAGATCTTATGTCATGTCTTTGCTGGATTGTTTCCCTATTAAAGGACATAACTTTCAGCTATTGCTCATCTCCTGTAGACAGTTTTTAGGCCTGTCCCTTCATCTTTTCCCTCCACTTGTCCAATTTGTTCACTTTCTGCTTACTTTTTGAGGACACACTGTACATCAAGCCAAGATATGCTATATTTTCAGCTACCAGCTCTTTGGGAATCACCTTGATGGTCCAAAAATGTGCCTTTCAAACTGTGTTATCTTTGGCATTTCTCAGAGATTCAACTAATGAAATGGGAACAGGTTCTTTTTTTTTTTATTCTGCTAATAACAAAGTCCCTAAAGATACAATTTAAAGTTGATTCTTTGCTAAGTTGCCTCATATGTGTAGGCACAGCACAGGTTCATCACCTGTTAAGTGTCTTTTTTATGGTTGAGTAATTCATAGGTCGGTTTTAGGTGGCTTATCAAACACACAAACATTAGATAAGTGAAGACCATAAATTACTATATGGGAAAAAGGTGTTGTTGATTCTCTCTTTGTCATATCTTTGAATGTGACACAATTGATTTCATTTTGTGCATATTCCATATCTGTGTCCATAGCTGTGATTCATCTGGGATTTTTGACACTTTGTATGTAGGAAAATTCTGCTATTTTTATGAAATGGCCAGCGTACGTGCATAGCTAGACATTTGTTGTGGAAATCCATGCACCTCTAGGCTTGTGTGTGCATGCCTGTGTGTGTGTGTTTACTCATGCTGAACACATATTAAAATACTCTGACCATTTTCTCCTTACTAAAATTGTACAAAGAAACACAATCCCTCTTCTCAGTCCCTGTGGTTTATGGCCATTACTTTCTTTAAATTTTTTTAGTCGCTATTTGTTTCCCTGCACACCATTTCTCAACTTATTTATTAAACTCCTGCCTTTAAAATATATGACATTTACTTATAATTAGATTACGAATTAGGGTTCCTACAATAGGATATATGGGGGGAAACCAAATAAACTGAAGGCTTCAAACATTTTCTCTAAGTTATTTCCATTAAAGTCAAACGCAACCAACTACGAAGAAGGGATGGATAGTGCTGGTTTGAACAGCAGTCCCTAAAAATCCTGTAAAGTTGAGTGATTTCAAAGAGCTGCTCTAAAACAGAGGCCTGTTCAGGACAGCGGAGTCCTCTGTGGTAGAATTACTGCCGAATATAAATTTGCTTGAACAGCCTCTGATAGCAAGAAGCTCCTGTCATCTCATTCCTCTTTTCAATTCCTCTTTTTTGTCTCTGCTTCGCTGATTCTGATGCTGTATTAGGATTCCCATTCAAAGTAGGTCAGCACCCCTCTCTTTCCCCATTCTCTCTCCGTGTCTCTCTACCTCTCTCCGACTTCCTGGCACTGTTCCCAATGTAATCCCTATCCAAAGCGCTCTCTGGAAAAAAAAAAAAAAGAAGAAGAAGGGGGAAAAAATGGCTACAGATGAGAATTGGATGCTTTGATTCAACTTACCCTGCTTCAAGCTAATTTTGTCTCTCCCTTTGTGGCTTTCGTCTCATTCCTTTTCTTGATGTCTGCTTTTTTCTGCATATCTGCCTGAAACCATCTGATCGTCTTTTCTCCCCTTCCCTCTATTCCTGGGATATCCATCACTGTCACGGCACTCCTTTGCAGAGCTACTGAAATTATACATCAAGGTTGACCCCAGCCTACATGTCTCTGATAGCTCCTATTCAGCAGTCCAGGCAGTCTAGTTTTAATACTCCTTTTAATAGGTCTGCCCATAATGCTGAAGGACAATGGATGTTGCAGGGATTGTAAGTTAGATAATTTAGTGATGGCACCGTGTTTCTAACCACTAGGTCATCTTGTCATCCTGAGTTGTAGTCTACATAATTAGATGAGCAACAGGGGCACTGTCACTTCAAGGTCAGTGTTAGGCAGTTCATTAACAATCTTACTTTTTTAACATGCAGTGGAAGGAGTTGCTCTATGAAATTCAGTAAGAGTATTTTTGTTACCAATATTAAACATTACAGTTTAAGCATTGATTTGTTTACTGCCTTGTTTTTTTTTTGTTTTTTTTTACTTGGATCTTAATGTTACTCAGTACTCGAGTAGACAGTCTGAGGTTGCATTTACCTAATTTTAAGGATTAGATTAATTTTTATTATTTCCTGATACATAAAATTTTATAACTAAAAAAAAATAAAATAAAAGCCTATAACTTGTGGTTCATTTTATTTCCTATCTAATATACACTCATTAGTTTCATTTCTAACACTGTAACTATTATCATCATCAAAGTTTATTAAAGAAATGAAGGTGGATGTAACGCAAGACTCAGCGCGAGGCCGTATACAGGGCATGCACGTCTGACTTTTTTTCCTTTTAAGTGTTCAAGTCAAAGCCTTCTGTCAACACTAGAGAGAAATGTATGTGTGAAAGCACCGCTCGGTAAAAACCCGTTGTAATCCATTTTAATTACCAAGAACAAAAGCAAAATACAGTCACTTGAAGCTGACATGGGGACGTGCTTCAAAGTAACTGTCACCGTAGCTATAGGCAGGACAGGGCCTGTGGGAAATATCACGCTATGCTTAGTGAGTCTCTGTGTGTATTATAAAGGCTTTATAGCTTCATAAATACCATCACGCAGTGTGGTTGAACGGCCAAAAAAGCGATGCAGTAATGCCTTGTGTTTCAAAACAAAAACTCCTCATGAAATATGCTGTCATATTTAACTTTGACTCCCTCAGTGAAAACTGAAAACGGACACCACAACATGTTTCAGACATCCGCGACGAAATAAAAATCCAGTTGTTCCATTGTTAATGTAACATTTTTCTTGATGGCCCTCTCTTTGATGCTGAGTGTTCCCTGAAGGCAGCAGCACTACAAAGCTAAGCTTTATCTTCTAAAAACACATGCTGCCGCTTCTCTTGCCCGCTGCCCCATATGGTTGAATTTCGTTGGCTGGCCAGACTGTGAAGACTGCCACTAATGAGGGGTTGTATATTTTGTATGTGTGGTGATATGTCTACAGGTATTATAATGCTCCTTTCATTAAATGATCCATAAGGCCTTAATTATACTCCATGGTCTTCTTGGAGTCTGCTTTGAGGGCATGTTCAACACTTATGCAGTCTACAGGAAGAAGTATTTTTCTATTCCAAAATCCTGGCAACTCAAATAATATCACATTTTATTCACTTTATATTATTTTAAAGGCAAATTGTTTCAGTGCACATTGTGACATACCTAATCACAAAGGTCAACCACAGGTTGAATGGGTTCTGGTAATGTTAGGATCACTGAGACACACTGATTCCTGTAAGAAATATTTTTGACCATAGACGTTAAATCCAGAATTGTATTTGAAATCCTTCTTCTCACAAACGAGATCTTGACTAGGTTCACCCTGAACCACTCTTAATTATGCTGGAATAGGCCTTGGTTTCTGGACGTTCCCATTATGCACTGAGTGTTTCATCTTTTCACTCTCTGTGTTTATACACCATGTTGGATTGAATCATTAGTTATTATTAATCTCTGGCTCTCTTCCACAGCATATCTTTTGTCCTGTCTTCCTCCCCTCACCCCCAACTGGTTGCAGTAGATATCTGCCCCACCCTGTTCCTGGTTCTGCCAGAGGTTTCTTCCAGTTAAAAGGACGTTTTTCCTTCCTACTGTCACCAAGTGGTTGCTTATGGGGGGTTGTTTGATTGTTGGGGTTTTATTTCTATTCTTATAGGGTTTTTACCTTGCAATATTAAAGCCCCTTGAGGTGACCATTTAGACTACTGTATATAAATAAAACTGAATTGAATTTAATCACAACCAAATTACAGGCTAATGGCTGTTCTGCAACATATCTTTAAGGTGAACTTTGATCGTATAATACTGCAATAAATTTTTTTACAATCACTTTGTAGTAACCAAAATCTCTGCAGAGGTCACGAGTACACATCATGTTGGTTTGCTTTCTGTTTCGGGGAATGGTTTTCGGCCAGGATGGTGCAATAAAAGTTCCCTTAATTGTCAACATAAAGAGAAAATTTGCATATGCATGCAGGTTACAGTTTGGCTTTGTCATATTAGAAACAATCATTCAAGTGCTTGGGGATGGAGGGGAGTCAGCCTTAGCTTGAGTGGAGCTATTTAAACACACTTGATTTCCCACAATCAAAGAGTTGAGGCATGCCATTGCCCTAGCCAATTACAATCAACAGTCTCTGTTTTTCTCCACTTTTTATCATCTACATACTGACGCACGTGCCAAACCAAACATGTGCAGCTTCACTATAACTCAAAAACCATATCCTTTTATTACGTACTTTTGGCTGCAAAATGTGCATTTTTTTTGATCTTTTTAGTAGTACATGCTAAACCTAAATCCATGTCCAGCAGCAGACAGTATGCTAATCTTCAAAGAACAGCTTTGTTATACATGAAGGGGGTTTTTTATGCTCCACTAACCTGTTCCTGCCTTTGCTTAATGCCAAAATACCCTCATAAATACAGAGGGCTCAGCTTTGACTGGACACAGAAACAAGGAACCCTGTTCTTGTGGGGGCAATGACAGATTTAGTCTAGACTGAGGTTGTGTCTGGCTGCTGCGGCAGGTGTGTTTTCATAGTTTATGTTGTGCTGTGAATATAAATCTAGGTGTGTGTAGGTGAGTCGGAGCAGGTTTTTGGAGGCTGCCTTCATTATTGGCCAGTCGTCCCTATTCAGCAAGTTGTTCCACCGCTAACCAGTGAAGAAAGAAAAGCCACTAAATCAGGGCTAGACACTTACAGGATCATGTATTACAGTGCTTAAGCACATGAGCAAAATAACTGTACCTACTGAGAGCATTTGACTCCTACATTGTTTTCTAATTTTGATAAATATGGCTTGATTTAGAATACAGAACTGCCCAACATATGTAAAGTTTTTTCATTTATACATTTAATACTTGGCTGGGCCTTCTCTACCGTGAATTACTGCATCAATTCAGCATGGTATGGACATGATCAGCTTGTGGCACTATTGAGATGTTACTGGAGATCAGGTTGTTTTAATAGTGGGCTTCTGTATTTTTAGATCGGGAGAGTCTCATCTTCATCTTGACAATACCTCACAGATTGGCTGTGGGGTTCAGGCCACTCAAGCAGTCCTTGCTCTGTGGTCAGGAGCTAAGCCCTGCTGGAAAATTAAATTTGGATCTCCATAAAGCTTGTCAGCAGACAGAAGCACGAATTGCTCTAAATTCTCCTGGTAGACAGCTACATTGACTTTGGATGTAATGAAACACAGCGGACCACCCACCATCAACACCAGCAGATAAAATTGCCCCCCCAAGTCAGCCTGTGGACTGGACTTCAAACACCTTGGATTACTGCTCCCTCTCCACTCTTCCTCCAGACTCTGGGACCTTGATTTCCAAATGAAATGTAAAATTTACTTCTTGATAATCCTTCTAAGACTTTGGTCATCTGTGTTGCTTGTGCATCTTTTTCCTGCCACACGTTTCCCTTCCAGTCAACTTTCCATTAATATGCTTTGATACAGCGCTCCATAAACTGCCAAGAAATCTCAAGAAAGTTTACGCCTTTTATTTAAATTACATTTAAATGTATTTAAATTTAAATTAAACATGAACTTTTTCTACAATGTTCAATTTTTTTTTTTATGTAATAGTATTTACACTGCATATGCTAATATATGGATCCAGCACATGTGCCTGCAACATCACATCACATTATGTACAAGACAACTGACATGGACATAAACAAATGTGCATTCATTTGCAACTAGCTGCATATAAAACTGCCTAATCACATATTCATGCACGCAAAAAACAGTAAGAAACAGCCATGTATATGGCATATCTCCTGATATCCCTGCATTAGGTCCCTGCTGGAAATGTTTCCCTGCAAACTCAGAGATTATCAGTTAATGCAAATGATGTGTGTTGACAGCAGCTGCACAAAATATACAAACAAGTGCAGGTGGAGCAGCTGCTCTAACATGAGCGCAGTGGCACAATATCACTGCCAGGCCCTGACCTGTACATGATGTTCTGTGCCAACCTGCTTTGTGTTCACTTTATTTATAACTCTACTGTCATTTGTATTATCCTCGTTATCTGCAATCCATCAGACACACCACTTCTGCATTCTATATTTCTTGCCCTCTCTTTGCCATTAGCTACCCTCCATGCGCTGTTTTACTCTTTGTCAGTTCTGCTCCACGAGAGTTTGGTTAGCAGGCACACACATGTGACTTTGGCGCAAGCACTGTTGTGCTTATCACATTTTCTTTTTTATCTCAAGCCCTTTTGTCTTGTCACAGTTCTTTTGTTATTTAGAGTTTGCAATAATGAGGCAACCTTGACATTTAATCATTTCTTTTGTCCACTGATGGATTTGATCATCAGCCCCTTTTCCAATGTATCCCATTAAAATGGAATAAACTCTGTGTCTTTTGTTTTGGGTGTCTTATCTGACAGTAGATCACAATAACGATAGCAGAGGGTGGCCTAATCAGATAGTGTCACCAAATCCTCCCAAAGTGTGAAAATGTCTCGCTTCCCAGGGCATGTTGCACGCCAAAGCTTGATCAACAGCCTCCCCTCTGCAAGTAAAGAAGCCAATTAACATCCTCTGTCAGTTTCCAGCTAACTGGAACCATCACTGAAGGGTGTGCAAATTGCAGGCAGTAATCTAATTTAGCATGAACACACACCTCGGGCCCCTTAGAACAGCAAAAAAAAAAAAAAAAAAAAAAAAAAAAACAATTAAAAAAAAAAAAATAATAGGGCAA
>VUQJ01018411.1:2637-14175 GCA_015108635.1 Andinoacara biseriatus | reverse complement strand
GTGAAATTGATTGTCAATCAGTGTTGCTTCCTAAGTGGACAGTTTGATTTCACAGAAGTTTGATTTACTTGGAGTTATATTGAGTTGTTTAAGAGTTCCCTTTATTTTTTTTGAACAGTGTACTTATGCAGCACATTCTTCAGGGACAGATGAGCTCAGCAGATATTAACAATCCACTCCAGACACCTGAAATATGAAGAAATAATGTCAAACCTTCCAAAGAGAACAAACACAGACAATAATTTTAATAATTGTGTACTATACATTATAACTACATGTATCACCCAACAAAACGACAGCAAGCGTTCTTACAAATATTGATGTGCTAATTCAGGAAATACATCTCAGAAATCAATATGAATTTTGATATTGTAAGTAGTAAAAATTTATTTGTATAGCACATTTCACCAGCAAGGCAGTTCAAAGTGCTTTACATTAAACAAATGTGCAGTAAAATCATTAAAATTGTACACAAATGGATTTCTACGCACGCTTCAGCCAGCAACGTCCAAGCTCACCTGTTTGCTTTCTGAAAAGTTGAACAAATGGCCGCTGATGACCACTAATTTAAGATATAGGGACGTGTAATTTATTATTTGAACTTAAAACAGACTTAGTTTTAATATGTTTTCTTGATCATAAAGTAGTCATTTAACCCTCTAACACTGGGCAATTGCCACCGATAAACCTGTCACCTGCCCTTACTTACCAAGAACAACTGGTTAACACCGAGCGTATCACCACTGAGACATCAGATCAAACATATTTTGAATTACCGTAATTACATGACCATTTGCCCTATCAGAAAAAAACGGTTTCTGAAAGCTGAGAAATTGTATGTTCTGATGCCAATGACAGGTTTGGTATTAAAAGGGTCATAGCCCAGAGTGCTCCACTGGCAAAGCCAGATGCCATTGCCTGCTGGCTGAAAGATTGTAGAGAATAATTGCCAGTAATTTCATTATTTTTTGTGCTACTGATGTGGTATATGGGAACAAAATGTATCTCTTTTCATGCTCTATCTGCACATGTTTCAGATATAATCAGAAAGAATAAAATAATATGTGTACTCACATGTCCCTGTCTTTCTCTGGGTGATGAAAGCAATGAAAACAGACATTTAAGCCCATCCTTGGATCCAGATCACTTACTGCAGTTAATGACACTGCAGCAGCATTTGTTGGAGCATTTAGCCTGACAGGTTGTATTTGATTTCTCCATTTTTCTGCAGATCAGAATATGATCACAACAACGATGCCGCTGAGAGCAAAACAAGATGGCGGCACTTCAGGGAAAGATGTCACTCACAAAACCAGCCTGAAGCAAGGTTGCACATTCTGTTCAATTTATATTCTGAGCTCTCCTCCAACAAACTTTACTCTTGGCACAATTCAGTCACAAGTTCTGTCTACAATTGACTGCAGACAGTTGCCAACCTCTGTGCACTATTCAACTCAGCATCCGCTTACCATGCTGTCATTTTACGTGGCCTACCACTTCATGGCCGAGTTGCTGCCGTTCCCAATCACTTCCACTTTGTCATAATACAATATAATAACAGTTGATTCTGGAATATTCAGCAACGAGAAAATTCCATGACTGGACTTTTGCACAGGTGGCATCCTATCACAGTACCACACTGGAATTCACTGAGTGCCTGAGAACACCACATTCTTTCACAAATGATTGTAGCAGCAGACTACATGCCTAGGTGCTTGATTTTATACACCTGTGGCCATGAACGTCATTGGAATACCTGAATTCAATGATTTGGTTGGGTTAGTGACTAATATTTTGGCAAAATAGTGTATAACTGCAGATAATAATTTCTTTTAGTTTGAGGTAAAACTTAACTAACTGCCTGGAGTCAAAAAACAATCAAATGTAATGCTTTGCTTCAGGTGCAACAAAAACCAAGCCAGAACGCTTCTGAACTCCACTTAATGACCAAAAATACAAAGAACCAGCCTCCTGCCATATTTTCAATCGGGCTTATGAGACTTTATCACAGTTTTACTTAGAATAAGTGGTTTACACATTCACCTAACAAGCAAAAGATTCCCGGTTCGATCCCAGGAGGAACTAATCACTTGACAAGAAAAAGCTTACAAAAAAGAGGTTTTGTTTTGGGCTTCCACCAAAAAGAAGTCATGAGAACTGCAATACATGTTTTATTATCAAATGGTCAAAAATAACAGGAAAATGCATAAACATGCATTAATTAAAATAAAAGACCACTTGTCTATATGCACCCCTTCTAAGGTCCACTTTATACCATGAAATCCGTGTTTATAAATAAAGAGCTATAAGTACGAAAAATAAGCACCAAGAGAAACTGGAATTTAATATTTTAGGACAGTGCAACATGGGAAGAGTTAAAAGACACTGAAAACTAATCTTTGATTTAAAAAGAAACAGAGTCTCATACTGTATTCACTACAGCAAATTTAAAACGACTGAACGAGTCCCTCTGCAGGCGTTTAACACTTTTAAGGTGGACTGAGAGAGAAAATAGGAAGCCATGCTCAGGGTCTTATTTAACAGACGGGGTTTGTACGGCTACGTCTATCTTCTGGGTTACAGCTTTGCAACGGCGGGAAAGTGTAGCCGTGGTCTGCTGGTAGTGTCCCATTATTAATGTGCACAATTAACATCGCTCCATGCAAAAAAACAGAGGAATTTTATGTTTTTATGGTGCAACGTTTACAGACTTAAACTTATGCAACTTATCGAAAATAACCCAGCAGATCCCGTGCATTCTCAGCCACAACTGCAGGGAAATAAATGTAATTACATTTAAGGGCCTTTAGCAAATGCTATGACTGTGGACCCAGACTGTTTTCCAGGTAATAGACTGTTTCAGAATCGACGGTGCTGAAAAGAGTAGGTAACGCTGTGAAGCGCGGAAAACACTGCAGTGAACGGGGTGCATAACTCATACTAAATAAATCACCTGTATGATTTTAGTGTAATTTTTCATAAAATATTGATTCAGCAGACATACCGTAAAGTGAAAGTGCGCGTTTATTGTTGCTGTGACGGCTGTTCAAATTTGCGACCGCTTCCGGCCGTACGTGACGTCCACTCGGCTCCGGAGGAAACTACGCCGCATAGTTTTAGTTCCGCCGGAGCCCTCCTTGGACTCGCGGAGACCAGTATGATGAGGGTGACTCGGTATCCCAGTTTATCCACTTCGGGAATGATACAGGAATTTTCCATCCACCCATCCGCTTATACTCTTCAGGGTCCCAGGAGCCTATCCCAGTTGTAATAGGGCGAGAGGCAGGGTACACCCAGTACATGTCGTCAGTCTGTCACAGGGCCAACACAGAGAAACAGACAACCATTCATACTCACATTCATACCTATGGGCAATTTAGAATCACCAATTAACCTAACCCCACTAACTGCATGTCTTTGGACTGTGGAAGAAACCGGAGTACCTGGAGAAAACCCACGCAAACACTGGTAGAACATGCAAACATAGAAATGTATACCTAGACGCCGCGTTGACTGGGGATGGCCCACTGATGCGACGTAACTGTGTGTCCGCCATATTGGTAGAGTCAAAGCTGCGCTGTAAACTAATACAAGTGAATGGACTAAACTTCATAAAGCGCCTTTATACAAAGTTATTTAAGTTAATGCATTCATTCACATATTCAAATGTGCACTAATACACACTAGGAAACTGTGAGGGACAAAAATCTTTTTTTTTTCAAAATGTTAGAATAGCCAAATATGATCAAAAACAATTCGTCAGTCTTACCTGTGAAAGGTAATCCCACATGATCCTGTTTTGACTGTAAAATGGTTCGAAAAACTCCACACAGCACCAGAGTGCAGCGTCTTTCTCATGTTATGTAGGCCGCTTTAGCCTCCCCCAATATGGCGGCATATCGTAGACATGCGAGTTAGCGCTCAACGCGGTGTCTAGGTATACATGTCTATGGTCTTTGTCCCTTGTCTCTTGTGTATTCTGTTTCTCGTGTTCTGTTAAGTCTGCCTGTACAACATGGTTGGTCACTTCCTGTTTTATTTTGACAGTCCTGTGTTCCCTGTGCTTTCTGTTTAGTTTTGCTTCCTTTGTGTTATTACTTTCAGTTGGTTCACCTGTTGTTCCCTGCTGTTTCCACTCTCCCAATTACTTTGTGTGTATTTAAGCCCTCAGTTTTCTTCTGTTCATTGCTGTGTCCTTGTCTGAGTATCCTGCTTGCTGTGTGTGTGTGTGTGTGTGTGTGTGCGTGCGTGCGTGCGTGCGCGCGCGCGCGCGTGCGTCTCCTCTTTTGTTTTCCGAGTGTGTAATTTAATGGTTTAAGTCTGACCTCGGATTTTGTATTCTGGGCTGTGAGTCAAGATTTTCAGCATTAAAGCTGCCTTAACACTTTAAGTTTGTCTCATGTGTCTCGCACTTGGGTCCACCGCTGCCAGCCACACAGCCTAACGGTGACAATGTAATACTGCAGCACAGCTACAAGGCTGTCTTACCGTTCCTTCGCAATTACATCGACATATCAGATGAACTTACAAAACTCAAAAGTAAAAAAGTAAAACATGTGTCTATATTTTGTTAAGTGCTTAAATACTGAATACCTAATTTACCCTGAATGATGGCAGGAGCCTTCATACATCACATATATGAAGGCCCCTGATGCGCTCACTTGCCATTCTGGCAATGTCATTAACTTTTTCGAGTGCCATCATTCAATAGAAAAGGAAATCAAATTATTTTTGTCAGACATTATGCTGAAAAGATGAGTGCATCCTGACCTCCTTTCTTGTTTATTATATTTGTTATAGCCTAAAAAAGTTTGATTAAAGTTTACAGTTCATCACTGGAGTGCTAAAGTTATTTTATTATTATGATTTTTTTTAACCATTCAATACTTTTTGAAATCATGTTCACCACTGTTTAACATTTTATGCTTTAGAGCCTTTATCCCTATTGCGATAATGTGCCTTAATATGCCAGACACCTTGGCCTCTTAAAGTATTTTAATTTGAGAATTTTTTTGTAATACACAGTCATTGTATATTTACGTGAATCAGTTGCTTTTCCTTGCTTTCTAGGTGCATCATTCTAATAAAGTGTTTATATCTACAGATTTTAACAACTTCCATGGTCACCTATAAATGAAGCCATTTCAATGCTTTAACTTTTCTCTGCAATAATCTAAAAAGCAAAAAGTATGAGGTACCAAGTGATAAAAGACTTGGATAACACATTCGCCAATTTAATTTTTAATTTTCAGATTTTTGTTAAATGCATTCTTTAATCAGTTGCACATCTTCACAATGATAGCACACTGTCAGCATATTCTAAACTTTAGTGAAGGGGGAAAAAAAAATGGCAGGCCATCTCAATATGTGGAGGATTTTCCAGAATATATTGAGTGTTGAAAAGCCATGTGCTCAGGTGTATGGATGAACCTGTCAGCTGTGAAGAGATACCACAATGACATTTTCATTTTTGGTCTGTTATTTCCCCTCATGAGACACTTGACTTATGGTGAGAAAAGTTTTCACTTTGACACTTCAGCTGACAGAGAATTGGCTCATTAGCTTTGGTTGCAGCTGTGACATTTCAGCTTCATAAATCCAGACAAATGTATTTATAGAGTGCTTTAACAAAGGGATTCATCACAAAGTGCTTTTTGGAACAACAAAGGCCACAGCTTACAGATAAACAATAGAGAAAAAAAAACTGAGCTTCATTGCAAGATAAATAATAAAAACTGCAATAAAGGAAGGGAAAATAATTAAATTTCTATAAAAGAAGCTAAAGGTACTTTATTCTTATTTAAACCTGCAGTATTGTCATGCAGTAAAGCCACACTTCGTTTCCTGCATTTATTAATGGTCTTCATAAATTAATCTGAGTTTGAAAAGAGAATTTAAGGACAAGTGTGGGACTTCTATAAAGCTCTTCAGGGGAGGACAAAAAATCAGCTGTGAAAAACATACTCACTGTGTGAGCGTGAAGGATAGAGAGTGAGAGGATAGAGACTGTCATGGGCATCTGTCTCCTATGTTTGAAATGTTTGAATTTTCCTAACAAGAGATGTTTTTTTCCCCAAACCATAAGGAACCAACAGTACTTGAAACATTATTAAAAGTGATGCTCCTCACACAGAAAAAAATGTTAGAAAATTATCCATGCTATTAGTGTTATACGTTTGAACTTCAATCTGAGCTATACTTCATGCTAAACGAGATTAGAGCAATTTGAGGATTTCAATACATAATTTATAATACATGTTGCTAAATATTAGATATGACAAAAAGGAAGGTACAGCAGATTATAGGATGGTAGTTGGTTATTTAATGGACATAAAAGCATTTGTTTAAATCGAGCTTCTTGCTCTGCATGCTTGTAGTGGAGCAGTGGACGACCAGTTGAACACTTGGAATCAGATAGCTCTTGCGAATACGTGAGTTATCCATGCGATAAACATAAGCCAGCTTGAGCAGCACGTGTGGAATGGTGAACAGGTTTGTTGAATCACACACATCAAGAACTTCTGGCATCCTGTCTTGCCGGCTTACTTTCACAATCTTCCACAGGCATCTCAAGTAAAACATGTCGCAACGCCTTTCTTGACTATAATATATTGACCATATTCCATTTAACAAGATAAAGAGAACACGGGGTTCTCGAATTAGTGCATCCCCACCATTCTTCAGCAGTTCAGGTACAATGCTGTCATCTCCTGCAGCCTTATTAGGTTTCAAGCACTCAACAGCAACTTTTAACTCATCAACTGCAGATGGAGGATCAAGGTGAAAAAGTGTGTCAAGATAAGTTGTGCATTAGGTGATCTCCATGTTGACTGGCACGTCAAGTCTAGTGAAGTGCAAGGCAAACCAAGGATCTCATAGGATATTTAAATAAACAAAATCTCAAGCCCAGTCCAAAAACCATGGCAGCACGTTTACAGTTCGCTCACCAGACACAGGTGTTTTTGTGTTACTTCTTTGCTTCACCCAGAAAGTAAAACAGGTATATTTTGATATTAGTGTTGCTAACAAGAGAATGCTAATACATATTAGCCAGGTGAGGACAGAGGTGGGAGATGAAATGGGTTCTGCAAACAACTGCTTTACTAGGAAAGGCGAGGCTACCTCACTCAACCAGAAAGCTTTTGTTACTTAAAGTCTCACCACTTGCCCACAGAATTTGCATATTCATATTCTTTAAATGTCCAAGATGTTACTTTTTGGACATTTAAAGAGTTGGACACATTTAGAAACAGGAGCCAGTGTTAAAATTTCAGATCTTACCATGAGGATATCCCAGGATACCCACAGAAAAAATACTGCCTTGGTCCACTATTTAAAACCAGAGCCCAGCAAGATTTGAACCAAAAAATGCAATTAAATAGACAAACATGACAAACAACTCTGCCTTTAAAAAATATGAAAGTAATGGCTGATGGGTGTCGTATCACTTGGCTTTAAGTTTTTGGGCTTTTGTTATACTGTTTTGTTGCCGCCCAAATGTTGAGCGAGGAACAAAAGCTACCCTAGTTTACCCACACATTAATCACCAACTCACAAATCACACAACAGATTGATCTGACATAATAAATGCATCTGGCAAGATTTTCACAGTCCAGGCTGGTGCCAGTGGACTTTCATGACTAGCCCTACTTTTATTTTTCTACTAGTTGACTTTTTCCATTTCTAGTTTATGTAAATTTGTTGGATTGAATTAATGCTTGATTTTCTGATGCTAATATCTGCTAGAAACCTTGTAATAGGATGAAGTGAATGCTTTTCGTGCTTTGGATTACTGCAAATCAAACATGTATAGCAGCTCACACGATTTGTTGAGTTTTATTTGTTTGTGTGTGTGTGTCCATGAACTGGCGTTATGCTTTCTTGGGATTTTTAAATGAAGTAAGTTTAGGTTTCTTTATGCACCTGATTAAATACAAATTCTGGCATTTGATAAATTTGTCAGTTTTGAATGTGGAGATTTTTGGTGGAATGTGATAATGGCGAGCCATCATTCTCCAAGTAATTTACTTTGGGCAAATAACATTTTGCATTAGAATAGAAGCCCTTCAACTGACCAAAACACAATTCATGTGATATAAACCTTTTTATCCAGAAGAATTTCCTGATGTAGAAAACAGAAAATGAAAAAATGGATTCGAGTATAACTGGCACATCACTCAACATGCTTTCAATTTTCATAGTGTGCACTCATAGCAGCAGTTTGTTGAGTATGATAAGACTGAATATCTCATGTAAGAAAAACTCAGTTTTCTTCAAGTTGGGTCCATCACATACAGTTAGAGTTTCCTGCATGTGCATGATTACATTTCTCATTAGCTAAGTTGCCCTCAAAACTTTCAAACACTTCAGCCTAGAGGCCATCTTGCTCAAATATCTCTGCATGAGAGACGACCAAAAAATGGGGAAAAAAACACTGCCACAACAGAATGTTCCCCTATCTCTGTCTCGTTACGACCAGTCCTATCAATCCATTCATTTGGAGATAATTAAAAAGTTGCCAAAATAACAGCATTCAAATATGTGAGCCAGAGCCATTAAAACATTTTCTCCCTCTCCCTCTGCTGGTGCAGCTGCCAAGCGAGGTGACACTCCAAAATGGCCAGCTGTTATCAGTGCACTCCACACCAGTTGGTCTCAATGCTTTAGAGAATTAGTTTAATAAGATTTTTTCCCCCTAAACCTGCCATTTCCTTCCCCTTTACCCGTGCCAAATTTGCAGGCATGTGGGGATAAGGGGGACCAGGAAAACCCAGGCATTTAAGCGCTGTTATTATGAAAATTCTGAAAATCCCTCTGTCTAATGAGTTGTCAATGTGAGCAGGATGAGAGCAGTGCGAGAAATTATTGCATGGAGTTAAAGATGGACTGGCCTGTTGTCTATCTATATCAAAGTGTGTGTACAAGAATGTAAAGCTGCACCAATCAAGAGCCAAGGATTTATCCGTTTACAGAAAGAATAAAATGTCAAAAACCAGTAATTGTTCTGAGTAGGGAACTCTTGAGGTCAGACTGAATCAGAATAAAGTTTAAAGAAATATTGTATCCAATGAACAAAAACTCTCTCTCTGTCAGTGTTGTAAGCTCATCACACATTTCTCACTGTCATCTTGTGAGGACTGTTATTTTGCATGACTTTAAGCTAGGAACATTAAAAAGGGCTCTTAGCAGATTTAGGACAGTGCTGAAATGAAGTTGACCCAATCAGCAGCAGTTCAGAATGAATGAAATGGTGGAAAACTCTGCCCGTGTCAGGGTTTGCTAATTAAAGACGTCCATCAGTGGGGTTGTTCCTGCCAGCAGGTCCGCCATTGCTCATAGCGGCTGAGTGTCACCAAAAGTGTTTTGCTTTTATTATATTCCAAAAGAGCCACAGTTAAAGTGTAATTAGGAATGTGAGCATGGGTAACACACATCACACAAACCAGAGTGATTGGTGGAGATTTTCCTCAGCACTTGTGTCAGGCTGTAATTACTTTTCATGAAAAAAACTACATAAATGCGCACATCATGCTAGTAAATCCCTGTTCCCTTTACATGATTCAAGTCCCCCCCACCCCTGCTGCTACTCACCCTGCAGCAGGAGCTGGGCGTCCATCATGATAAAAGTTGCTTTACAAAAATAAAGTCAGTATCACGCTGCCCAGACACAGAATTTAATTTAGGATTTCTTAGAATTCTGACCTGACAAATTGAGATAAAGCAATCTCACCTGAACACCCAGCAGATAATAGCATCTCGAGGTTTACTCACTTGAGGGTTTAACATCATTACTTGAGCTTATATTATTTACATTATTTCAAGAATGTGAAGTGGGGGTTCAGCATAAGTGTCTCTGTAATTCATTTTGTTTTCCACCTCCAAGTAAACTTGGAGCAAGAAAAATTCTGTGGCTATTGATTCATTCATTGTCCTCACTGCCATATTTCCAATTGTCCAGTGACAGCTTGGCTTGGCTGTTTCCCCCCCAGTTAATTGTAATGCTGAGTTCACAACATGTGGCTTTACAGATAACAAAGACCAAGACCCCAAACTCCAGATACAGTTCAATAACTGCAGACTCAGAAGAGAACGTTGAGCGGTTTGTTGACATTGCTCTGCTTCCTGTTAGCCACTAGGTGTAGAAAGATGGGACACAGCGTAATCTAACAATGCAGGTGTAAAATATAAAAGAGAACTACAAGTACTGTACACGTGTTGACTGTAGTAAAGGAATACAGTAAATCATTCACTCTAAAGGTGTTTTTGTTAAAACTGCACTGTGCAAAAATCAGTGCAGTAAAAGCATACCTGGATGAAAAAACGCGTACAGTCATGGATTGGCCTCCCCAGAGCCTGGACCTCGATATTATTGAAACAGTGTGGGATCATCTTGACAGAAAATACTGTGATGTGATCTGTGGTGCTGAAGTGGCTGCTGTTACTGTATGCATTGTCTATTTCTACAATATTCCTTCAATCTAATATACCTATGATAATTTCGGTAGTCTGTGACGCTATAAATATACCCTAAACTAGTCCACTTTTGTAACAAAATATTTCAATGGAGTCATGACTGCTGATAGGTTTTGCTAAAAGTGTTAGGTGGGAGCCGACAGGTCTCATGACAGTGGAAATTAATTTGCAGTGATCGCACTGTGTTCAGCTGCTACAGTTATACGTAATTAGAGGTCATGTAGGCTAACTAAAAATGGCCCTCTTTGTCTGGCATTGTGAGAAACATGAGAGAACCTTACCTAAAGAAACTCAGTCTGCTGCATACAATTTCAAGGTGTATTTACTTTAATACACAGTTATAAAAAGCAATTGTAGATAAGTGGATAAAATGGAACTGAAGACTAAAAATGTCACAGTTAAGGCGTCTGGCAGCAGGAGTTGTGGCTCGTATCGGGTGATTGATTAAGGCATATTTTTGCAGATTTGCTCTCATAATGGGTCGGGTTATTAAAAATGTTGTCCCGCACATCATTAGATCGCTGCACAGGATAATAAAGTCATATAATGTGCTCAGTATATCAGGTTCACTTCAAAGAGGAACCATTGCTTAAAGGTAAGAGTAATTTTTTGCAGTGTAGGCTGTAACCACACAAAAAGAAAAAAGTAAAAAGAATGGCTCTGAAAACATACCGCTGCCTAAACCTTTGCGTTGATGCAGGCATCTGGACTAACCCTTTTTTTTTCTTTCACTTACAATAAACACTGGTATTGGATAATATGCAAAACTCTAGATTTATGAATGTAATTGTTAGAAAAAAGATGCTATTAAGTGCACTGTACCCTGTACGCTATTAAGCTGCTTTCCTGACTGTAAAATAGACTCCAAAGAGGAGAAATATCCTTTTGTTTTCCAGCAAATACTGCAGTAAAATTAATGGTATCAATTAATCAAGTTGATAAAGTAAAGGTCAAAGAATTCTTTGCTAAAATACTATGCGCCCTTTTGAAGTTAGTCAAATTGAAGTCATCACTGCCTGGTGGGAGAGCAAGAATAACACATTAGGTTAAATGTCAGTATGATGT
>VUQJ01018407.1:0-12705 GCA_015108635.1 Andinoacara biseriatus | reverse complement strand
TGAACAGTTCTTTTGTTTTGGAGGAGTTCAGGGAGAGATTGTTCTCTGCACACCACTCGGCCAGTCCCTGGACTTCATCCCTGTAGGCAGTGTCATCTCCACCAGATATGAGTCCCACCACGGCTGTGTCATCTGCGAACTTGATGATTGTGTTGAACTTGATGTTTTTCCTGTGTCGAAGAGTTTTATTTATTTATTTATTTATTTATTTATTTATTTAGGGTTAATGGCTAATGTGCCAATGGTTTGCATGTGCTGCAATGTCGAGAACAGCAAAATTAAAATGTTCATATTGTCGTCTTTGTCCTTTTTGGTCCCTCAGGGCAGGACATTCCTGGTAACTGACCAGTGTCTGCAGCATGCCTTCAGTCTTCACCATAACCTTTGCTCCAATCTCCTAATAGCCTATCAGGGTCTCTTTGGCTACTTCACCTCTATTACCAAGGACCTGCCCTCCTCCCATCGTATGGAATTAGGTATGCTGTGTTGTGGCTTAACATCAGCATCAAAGGTGTGATTATAACAAACTGTAAAGCAATATAATATCCCTAAACCCAAGACTTAATAAAACAAGGCTTTGTTTATTTTTCCATGCATTTATAACTCATAAGTTCTGAGAGAAAAAAACAAGTTTTCTCAGGGTCACACAAAACTAAATATAATACAGCTTCTTAATCTTTTTTTGCAGTCAGTGGATTCTCATTGATTTATTTTACTTTTCAGCATTGTTTGCTGTGTACATGTTTCTTGTGATCTCATATCATTTCACCTGATCCCTACACATTACCACATTAAGCCGTCTAAACAGTCTGCACAACCAGCTTACTAAATTGTTTTTAGAGATCTGTGACCAGCTGATCTCGGTTCATTAAGCTAACAATACTTGCTTTAGGTAGAGAATGCTGTTAACTAGTAGGTTAAAGCCAGAGACAACTCACTGTTGTAACCATGGCTCAGCAAACCTAATCCACACAAGTGCCAGATATTAACCCATCCTAGGGGTCCAAATAATGAAAAAGGTTAAATATGACTATATGTGCAATCTTACTAGCCAAGCCCAGCATGCAAGTCCTTTATGAGAGAGTACTCAGAAGACCCTATCCCCGAAGTCAAAGGCACGTCTACATAGGTATGTCCCAACCCTTAAAGTACCTCAAATCCGCTTGCTTTTGTTTCCCTTTTTCTTTTCACTTTAAGTTTCCTTCTTGTTGAAAACGCCATGATCTCTCTATCACCCACTCTTGAGAGGCAAAATAAACTGCTGTCATCTTGTTTTTCATTTCTGTATACTCATCCTTTCTTTCTACCTTAATAACAAGGCTTCTGTCGAAGAGTTTAATAACACACATAAAGATGCTTTCTAAAACGAGTGCTCGCTGACAACTTTCTTAATAAAGGTGGATTACAAGGAGAACATTTCTGTATTAAATGTCTTGAATCTGCTTCCTCAGAACAACTTGACTTAGAGGCCCGTCTGGCTGAGTTGTGTGAACTAGTCACGGTAAGACCTGTTAATTCCTGCTGCTTTTTTGTTGTTGATAATTGTACTGAATCACTGAATTGCATAGAAAGCTTCATTTGCCTTAGTAGTAAGTCTTGTATTGGGGCGTTTCCATTTGGGACTGCTCGGCGCGGGTCGACTCGTGGCGGTTTGACAGCGTTTCCATTAGTAGCAGGTACAAGTTTGCTGATACCTTCAGATACTTTTTTCGTACCCACTCACCCGAGGTTCTGAGCGATCCTTGGCGATACGAAAGTGTAATGCGGAAGAACAACACACACACTGATTGGCCTGAGAGTGTCGTCACTAGCGCAGTCATATGAGCGACTCCTTCACCAGAATCAACGGGTTTTTAAAATGTCATGTTGAACGTGACATTTTAAAAACCCGACAGCGCGAAACTGGAGGCAGGCAAAGCGCGGGTTGACTGCCCAAACGGACAGTTTGCAGCGGTAGTTTTGCAACAACAGAGCCATCTGAAACGCACACACACCAAACATTTTATAACCCTATAGCACCATTACCTGCTCCTAACCGTGAACAGTTGGTTACCACGGAGCCAGAGGCGCTGATCAGAGTAAATTTGAATTACCGTAATTATGCAACCGTTTGTCCTATCGAAAAAATTCTAACGGTTTCTGAAAGTTGAGAAACTGCACTTCACAACCAACATAGGCAATTACTATGGTTTTATTACAAAAATTACAGTAACGGCGGCACTTTTGAAGTACACTGAGCTGGTTATGACATGTTCGGGGTTTTAGGGTTATACTTAACAATGATAACCTTCATCCATTAAAACATTGCAGTGGAGACTTATGCACAATGATGATATTAAACTGTCATTAGCTGTTAGCTTTCTTCTGTCTAATCCATTATTGTGTTTTAAGCCGCATACAAATTACATCATGAGACTACAGCCGCGCTGCTATATCGACTCCACCCACACTGTGGTGGTCCTCAATTGTAATGGAAACACAACACAACCGTGGCGAATAGTTGCGATTCAACGCGGCCTGCACCGAGCAGTCTCGAATGGAAACACCTCATATTATACCAAGTGACTCGAGGTGTGTCAGCAAATTATTTAGATACCACTTGCCTCTGTGGAATTTGTGAGCAGATTAACACGCATTGTGTTTCCGAGCTGGATGGCATTTGAAACCAAAAGTATTTGAGATTTCTGTAGTTGATATAACCAATCTTTAGTGGTTTGTTCTTCAACTCATTCTAGTTAGGCCCTCTTAACATTTGCAGTGATGGAGCATGTTTTGCAGAGCTTTAGAATAGATGGTGGTAATACATTAAGAAACTTGTTTTCAGTTTATTTCATTTTTGTCAGAAAAAGGTTAACTTGAAGTTGGCTGACTTGTGTGTTTGTACTTTTAGCAAAAAGCAGAATCACCTGATGAGCTGGCAGAACTAGTTAATATGAACCTAGCTCAGCTCTGCTCTCTGCTCATGGCTCTCTGGGGACAATTCCTAGAGGTTGTGTCCCTGCAGGAGCATGTTGCTGCCATACTAGCTGTGGAGCATCATACACTAAGAGTGAGTCCAACTTCTTAAATCATCTAATTTGACTAGATATCTGTCAGTGATGATAATCTTTTTCTGTTTTCATATAAAGCTAATCTTACGTCCATAGTACTGACTGAATTCTATACCATTTTTACAGGTAAGACGGTTTGCTGAGGCGTTCTTTTGTCTTGAACATCCAAGACAATCTGCTCTGGCTTATCAGGAGCTACAGTAAGCCAAGTTGGCATGTGTGTCTTGATTGTGAAATGTAGCATTCCTGTTACCAGGCCTGGACCAGTACTTACTTGCCTGAAATACTATAACTTTTTTCCTTCCTGAGTTGTATTCTTTTTTTTCTCCACCTTTAGTGCTCACAGTCACCAACAGATGACTAATGCCATCAAAAGCTCCAGCTACTTCTTGTCTTTGCCTCCACTTCCAGTGGAATGTGCTGACCTGGATGGTGATGTTAGCTCTCTACCTATCATCTTTGAGGATAGATACCTGGACTCCATTACTGAAGGTCAGAAACATTATTTTGTTGTTCATTGATAAAAAAAAATTTTTAAATCAGGAATTTTCCTGATTTTAAATGTAAACTTAGCACAAAAAGTAAGGAAATTTGTGTTTGATCAATTATCTTATACTTTTGGAAAGCCTGTTTGTTTCTCCTAAAATGGTGCCACATTTATAAGGAAAATGCATTTGTGGGTTGAGCAGCAGAGTTGAGAATATGGGTTGCATCCAAGAAAAACTTGCCAAATCTTCTCTGCCAATGCCAAACAGCTTATTCTGCTATTGAGTCTTGTTCTGTGTCATTTAATGGATTATTTAACAGATAATTCATTTAACAGGGGCCTCAGTAGCATGTGGAAGAAGATCCATACAAATCCACAACAGCCTGGCACCTCCTTCTTCAACCAGCATTTGTCACAAGTCAGTCGATTTGGTTGTGCTAGTTACTTTGGGTACCAGAAGCTCAAAATAAGAGTCAGTAGCCGAATAAGCTGTTGGCTGGCATTGGCAGAGAAGATTCGGTAAGTTTTTCATTGGCGCAAACCACATCCTCTGCTGCTAAACCCACGAATGCATTTTCCTTACAAATGTGGCACCATTTTAAGGGAATTAAACAGGCTTTTCAACAATATAGAGAATTATTGTGAAAAAGCATTGTTACAACAAATAATTGACGAAACACTAATTTCCTTACGTTTTATGCTAAGTTTATTTACTTTATTTTTAATTTTTTTGTCCTTTTTGGTATTTAACTTTTTTTTTAATCTTGAAGATCGGGATGGACCCTGGCTGGGCATGCATAATACAAGGAGTGGCTCAGGTTCTGGTAAAACGGATAAACCCAATACCAAGGACTACAGTGCAGCAGCCAGCCCCATACCTGAGTCACGATGTGCTCCTGTGGATAACCCCTGGCCTGACATCTGTGATCCACCAATCAAGTCCAAAGGCAAGTCAGTCAAATTGAAGAAAAATTCAAAGACTGAAAATTCTAAGAAGCTGATCAGACAAGGCTCTAAGGACTCTGTGGTTTTGGTGGGCTATAAGAACCTCAAAGCTCCTTACAGTGCCAGCAGTTCAAAGTACAAAGAAGGGGAAGCTGTCCTTAACCAAGATGAGGATCGAGTTACCTTGCAGGGGGACTCAAGTAGTCATTTAAGGACTAATGCCAGTTCTGTTTTTGACTCTGTTGTCACATCAGTACATTCTGGAAACCGTGCTGATGATGCTGCAGACAATAATATAACTACTACTGCTTGTCAGAAAGGTATTTTCACAAATCCTACAACCTTAGACACTCCAAGTAATCCCCAGGCAGGTACTGGGGATGTTGCTGCATGCAACCAGCCAATTACAAAAGATAAGCAAGTTGACCACAGTGGCCAAAAGCAGCCACAGTGGTCTGCTGGACTGAAACAAAGTGAGGTGGAAGGAAGTACCAAGGATCCATACCAACGTGATAAAGTAACAGTTCTTCTGCCAACTCGGGCTGAAGGAAAACTCAAAAATAATAATCCTGAGATTACCCAGACAGACCCCTGTCACTCACAACAGTCTTATGTGGAATCTGTGTTTGAAAGGCCAGGGAAAGAGACAACACAGCGCACCCAACCGTGTGTAGTCTCAGTACAGGTAAAGAGTGATTGCATTCGGCTAACAGATGGAGGAGCCCCAAGTGCTTCATCTCGCCTTTCAGACTCGGGCATTGAAAGTGAGCCCAGCTCCTTTGCTACTCAGCTTGTTTTAGGACCAAACGCTTGTGCTGGGCTAGGTGTCACTGAATCAGGTGTTGCTGCTGCTACCCCACAGCCTGAGAGGCCCCTTCACAGTTCTGCACCAAGGTCTTTTCAGCAAAGCACAGTGCAAAAGCCTGGTGGGGCAAGAGAAGTTCTCTATCCAGAAAATACCAGTGCTGTCAGTGGAGTCCAGTCCTCTCTCACTTCCATTAACTCCTTGCCATCAGATGATGAAGGTGAAGGCTCCTCTAGGGCCTCCAGTGGAGCTGAAGTCCATGGTAGGAAGTCAAGCATCCTGGTGCAGGAGCAGAGTTTAGCCTTCTCTGGGGATGTCACCGGAAGACCTGATGTTGCCTGCAACCCTGACACTGTTGCAGGTGACCCTCAACTTGGAAAACCTTCTTTGGACTTGGAAAAAGACCCCAAATCAATAGGTATTTCTGAATTAGGACTTCAGGAAGCAGCCTGCTCTGGATACAAGGAGTCCCGTAGTGAACCCCATACAGCCTGCCCCTCCAGTAACTCTGCCACCAGTAGTACTGACCTGGTAAAACGTGGGATGGTTGAGAACTACTTTGGCTCATGCTCTAGCACAGATGTGTCTGAGATCAGCCCTATAGAAACATCTGCTATCACACTGGGAATCCAGACAGGACCACAAGTTGAGGAGGATGAAGATGAGACGGAGCATGAGATGATAGAGAACGGTTACTATGAGGAAGGTGACGGCTACGCTTTTGTGAATGGTGTTGCTGATGATGACCAGATTGGGGATGCAGCGGCTCAAGAAACAAATCTTACGTTTGAACAACTTGGCATTGGCTACCTACATGAAACAAAGGATTTATCAAAGGCTCCAATCTGCTCAAACCTAACCTCCAGCAGTGTTGGGTATAGCTTAGGCAGACCTCCCCATTCAACCACTTCCCTTTCTTCGAGCTTGCAGTGGTATGAATGCGCTCCCACAGCACAGATGAAAGTGTGAGTCATCCTTGAAAATTGTTATTTTTCAAAATATCACTTAATGATGTACTTGATGCACACATTTGGCACATTTCACAAATGAATATTCATCCACCTGTTATATGTATTTGTGCAGGTTCATTAAGGCCAAGGAAGAAATGAAGCAGCTAAAGCTTCCTGGTTTCTTGTACAGCGAGGTGCCTCAGCTGGCATCCACTATGCCCTATTTTAGCATGGAGGAAGATGAAAGCTGTGAAGAAGGCATCCATCTCATAGTCTGTGTCCATGGCCTGGACGGTAAGAGATTTTCCATCAAAATTAGTTTCTTTTGAAATCAGGTTGCTTTGTTTTCACAAACACATGGATGCGTTTTGTTCCCTTTATTGTTGCAGGTAACAGTGCAGACCTGAGACTGGTCAAGACCTACCTGGAGCTTGGGCTGCCTGGTGCTCGTATAGACTTTCTAATGTCAGAGAGGAATCAGGTTAGATATGAGGAAAAGACTGGATAATAATGTCTCATCTTTTTTTCAGATTTTCATTGCCTTGTTCATTTAATACTATTTTTATCCACAGAATGACACATTTGCTGATTTTGAGTCAATGACAGACCGGCTGCTGGATGAAATCGTCCAGTACATTCAGATATACAACCTCACAGTGTCAAAGATAAGGTAATACATTCTATTACGCCAAATCTAATATTGTAACATAATCATTAAAAAAAAGACTTGTATTTTGTTGCACTTAGAGATAAGTTAGTAATGCAAGTAATTAATTCCAAAAGCATTAATTTTTTTAAAGAGTGGATTTTTAAGCAGTCTCCTATTCAGTCTCTTGTACAGCACATTAAAGATGTAGAAAGGTTTATCTAACACTTTTATATTTGTGTGTGTTGGAGCTCAGGTTTATCAGCTAGAACGCTGAAGCTTATTTGTGGCTCTCAAAGTATGTCAGTGAAAGAGTTGCATTTTAATGTTGTTCAGTATTGTTATATCTTCCAATTTTCTGTATTATGTATTGTTTGCAGCTTTGTCGGTCATTCATTGGGGAACCTCATAGTCCGCTCAGTGCTGACCAGACCCAGGTTTAAATGTTACCTGAGCAAGCTACACACTTTTCTTTCCCTTTCTGGGCCTCATCTGGGCACACTGTATAACAGCTCTGCTTTGGTGAATACAGGTGAATGTCAAAACATTTAACTGAATTTTCAGAGATTCCATCACATATTTCAGCCACTTTCCTGGCAGCTGATTTATATTCTTTCTCTTTGTTTCTAGGCCTTTGGTTCATGCAGAAGTGGAAAAAGTCTGGGTCACTTCTTCAGCTGACCTGTCGTGATCACTCTGATCCTCGCCAAACTTTCCTCTATAAGCTCAGCAAGAAATCTGGTAAACTTTTTTTGTTTTAACTAGATTTTTAAGTTTTCTATTTGGAATATGAGATTGAGGTATAAACCTTCTACACCTTTCCAGGTTTGCAGTTTTTTAAGAATGTGGTGCTGGTGGGGTCACTGCAGGATCGCTATGTTCCCTATCATTCTGCTCGGATAGAAATGTGCAAAACTGCATTAAAAGACAAACAAACAGGTGAGTTGAAGCAAGATCCATAGCATGTGCATTGATATTACGTGCCAGGACAGGATGTTTAGTAAATGCAGAAGAGGAGCAAGAAAGCACACCAAACCACAGCTCAGTGTTTGCTTATTGTTCAACCATGTAGCAGAGGTTCCCCTTAATTTGTAATCTTCAGTTCCGTTTGTGTGTTTTAGACAGTAAACTATTTTTGGCGCTGCTGCTTTTTTTTTCTTTTTTCCTCAGTGATTTGAAAGTGTTCTTCCTTAAGCCTCTTCTTCCTCATTTACTTTAAATTGTATTTTATAAACAAAACACAAAGCTATATATATATATATATATATATATATATATATATATATATATATATATAATATAAAATTATGATTCCCTATATTATTCTACATGTAGGGCTTTAAATTGGCTTTAATTTTTCAGTTTTATATTTTGTGTGTATGCCTGCATTGAGCACCAGGCAAGTGCCATTTAGTTCCATTGTATTCATGGAAAGGCCACTGCATATATTGCCAAACCAAATTGTTAATTTGGCAATGGGCTGAACTGTCTCTTTAAAACATAGATGCAAGTGACCATAACCATCCTGCTCTTGTGTGCAATCAGGTCCAGTATATGCTGAGATGATTGAGAACCTGCTGCTGCCAGTACTCCAGAACAAAGACTGCAATCTAGTGCGATACGATGTCATTCACGCCCTGCCCAACACAGCCAACTCCCTTATCGGCCGGGCCGCTCACATCGCCGTCCTCGACTCTGAGATCTTCCTGGAGAAGTTCTTCCTCGTTGCAGGCCTCAAGTTCTTTCAGTAGAACCGCGTCAGATTCAAACATTTGGCTGAACAAGAGGAATGTGAAGCGAATACCTCACCGCAGCTAAATTTTATTCCGAACATAATATCTGGATTATCTTGGGTTTTTTTGTTTTATTTTTTTGTTTTGTTTTTAAATGCATATACTTTTTTTTTAATTCATATAAGCAAAATCTTGGTTTTTGTTTCATGGTGTTGGAATCAGTGGTTAGGGATCTTGCGATTTTTATTTTTCTACTAAATTTAAAAAAACTTTTTTTTTTGTAAATGAAATTATTTCCCCTCCTTTATATGCTATATTTTCAGTGTTATTTATGTGCTAAGTTTTTACTTAAAACTAATGTTTTACTCATGTTAGTTATTTTAGATGCTGAACTCGAAATGTAGCTGCTACAAAAATGAAATGGCTGTATTGGTGAGCTGGCCCAAGTCAAGTCTGCACGTACTGTCCTCACCATTGCAAATGATTTTTCCACCAAATTTAAGAGACACTGCATTGATTTGCACCACAACTACATTTTACAAGCTTTTGTACTGAAAAATGGTCATTTGTACAAGTTACTTTTTTATCAACAATTTTCCATCATTTTTAATGGCAAAGATTGCATTTGAAATAGGATTGTTTCTCACCCTTGGCTCTGGTTGAAATCTTTATGCTGTTCCTCACAGTCAGCATTCTGCACATTTACCCAGCCTGGTGTTGGGAGAGTAAAGCTTTGCCGACAACATGACATTTTATTACAGGGTTTTAAGCAATGCTCATAATTAAGCAAAAGCACATGTTGGTGATATGAACTTTTATTGAAAGTACTTGGTTAATCATTTGGTGATTATTTATGTTTAAACTGGAAAGTGTTGCTTGGAGCTGAAGTGTTTCTTGGACAATTTATATATCATCCTAATGTACCATTAAATATGCATACTATGAAGTAGCTATATGACTTCATCTGGAGTTCATTTCAGGGTTGTTTTTTTTTGGCGGGGGGGCACTTCTAAGCATATGGTGCATGCAGGGAAATTGCTCTGAACTTTCAGATCACTTGTCAATACATCCTTTTTTGATTTGTTTTGAGAGTAGGGTTGTGCAGTATATGATTTTAGTTTGTTTTTACACATTTATGTGCAGCTTTTCCTTTGTTATTTTTTGGATTAGGTTCATTGTGATTGTATACAAGTAGCATGAAATGAAATCAGAGTTGCATGAGTTATTGAAATTCAAAGTTTGGATTGATTATTCTGGCATTTTTTTCCGTTTATTTATTGTAATGCAACCAATTAACCTGCAGGTGGCGGTGTCATCACAATAAGGCGTGTTTGTAGAAGGTCCTGTGCGGCGCTTTTATCCACGGACTGTGATTTGACCATAACTTTACAGGTGAAAATATTCATTCTTCCTGTTTTGAAAGTAGGCCTGTGCACTATCCCAGAAGGTTTAGGGGTGTTGTGTACTGTGCTAAAGGGATTTAATTGTAAATTGTTTCTGTCAAAGCATTATTTCTAGAGCAAAGAGATATATTAGACTAAATTCCTGCTGGCTCTACAAAAATCAAAAGTCTCGGACAAATTAATGATGGCCATTATAAGTGGTGTTAAGTGGATTGTTGTGATAATTTAAGCAGTCTATGGTTTCAGTCAACGGTGTCTTGAACCGTAAAATCGGCCATTCAGCCTGTTTAAATAGGCTCCAAGAAAACCCTGGATACCCTCAACCAGGCTTACTAACCGAGATGACGCACATTCACATCACACGATAAGCTGTATACCGCTGTCTCATGCCGTAGTACTCCCATTTACTTCATCCACAGAAGCGAATATTGGAAGTGGAGAATTAAAAAAAAAAAAAAAAAGTGCGATTCAGGGTTCCCCTAATGCCCACTGATTTTTCTTTTCTTTTCTGGAAGACGCTGGAAATATGTCGGCAACAAAATGGATCTGAAGCGCTTCCAAACCTAGACTGCATGAATAGCAATTGACGGGTCTCTTAAGTCCGTGTTTTAAAGCTGGTGCTTGACGGGACCTCTAATTAACACGAGTCAATAGACTAACATAAAATGGGAGTGCGTGTTCCTTGTCCAGTCAACAGTATCCGTCTGCAGCCCGCTGTTGAAATATAGGTTCATATGAATATAGAAACACGTTTATTTAGAAAATGTAAATGCGACAAGAACTAACATGTTAATCAAATATGGAGCTAACGTTTTACAAACATTTCTATTACAACAGAGCACCCCCGCAACTGTCCAAAATGGTATGGCTCAAACGTTGCGGGCTTGGGATGGTTGAGCAAACCTCTCAAGAAACTACAGCACGCAATGGGCAGGGAGGTGTACGGCAATTTGCGCTCCTTTCTTCGGTAATGTTTTTAACGCGGATACAGAAGAACTGTGTTTGCATGTTTGAGAAGCCCTGCGACTGACTATTGAGCTCCAGGATTTCTTATACTGTGATAGTAAGTCATTTACTGCTTCAAAGTTAACTAGCAAAAGAAAAGGCAGAGTTATTGGTGATGCACTTGTTGCGCGTTAAAACTCCATCGGGCCGAAGACACATTTTCTATGCGGGACAGAAATTGGGAGTAACTGGTATAAATGGCTTGTTCAGCTTTTTCTGTCTTGTATTGATTTGTAGCTCACTCATAAATATGTGCAATTAAATCAAGGCGATAGTTGCACGGCTGCTAGCTTTAGAATTGCCTTGAGTGCAGCTCAGCGTTGAAGTTAGAGGACCCCTCACGGGCCATTATTAGCAAGCAGTTGGTGAAGTTTGTCAAACTTAGTTGGGGGGAAAAAATAACTTTTCCAGTCATAAAAAATGCTTACTGGTCCCACCAAACTACTACTTATAAAGTGGGATGTGAGTAAATGGGGTCCCCACCCCACTGTGTTTTGGTTTTAGTGGGCACCGAGGATCCCTGTTCCTTCAGAGAGCTTGCTCAGTGCAGGCGGGATGTTGTTTTCTCACCAGCCAGCAGTGTACGCAGGGATTATAACAATCTTAGAGGGGAATTAAAACATACAGATGGCTACTCACATGTGATGCCAGGTTCCATCCCAGCCAGCAACAATGCGGGATGTCTGAAGACTTAAGGGAACACCGTTTGGGACTGACGGTAAATTTGTTTTGTTGACAGGGTGCAGTGTAGGTTATATAGATAAAATGAGTCACATTGGTATGGTTTAACTCCATCAGGTATTCGCCAGTTTCCTATTTTAGCCTTTTGTTCATGCAGTGTGGAGGCTATGGTGAATGTGCATTAAGTGTTCAAAAGGAGCCAAATGATTGAATTGAGCTGTGTGTGCTATTGAAAACACTACCAAAAAGAGCCAGAGCTCAAATAAACAGTTTTTTTTCTATTGCATAAGGGTGTTTGTTTATCTTGCATCTGTTTTATTTGTAGTCTGTACAGCAGCATTATAAGGTTTGCAGTGGTGTAGCTCAAATTGGCTGACCAGATTTACTTTAAATAAAATTCAAGCCAAGACTTGGTGTGTTGCTTTTTAAAAAAAAAAAAAAAGCTTATTTACACGTGGGCAGCATGATAATGTACCTGTGTCCATGAAGTTTTTGTACTTGTTTCCCACATTACATTTTCAGTGTAAACGTACAGTGTCGTTTGACTTTATCATAAAGAAGTCAAATGTTGGAGGTTCAGGTATTTCAGGTTTCTTTTTGACTGTTACGCTGACACCCAGATGTCAGTGAGGCTGTGTTTGAACATGCCCATAAATCATATTTGGTACAACAAGTGATTTAAGCCAAGAGTTCCCACAACTTGCTTTGTACATTGACAACACCTTTTACCATTGCTTTTTGTTTTCTTTTGTTTTTCCCTCTCGTCATTTGGCACAGACACCATTGTACCAGGTGCTTTTTAATATATGTAAACACCCTTTCACGCCTCAAGAAAAAGGAGTCTGATGAGTGTAAAATGACACAACTGTGACACAAAGAAACATACATTTTTCCAGAGATCTTCTACTCTGCTGGTTGGTTGTTCAATTGAAAATTAAAATGTGTTTTCTGAAGGTGATTTCTACAAGGACCTTCCTCCAATCCCTGGTCAATTTTATAT
>VUQJ01018406.1:2270-12607 GCA_015108635.1 Andinoacara biseriatus | reverse complement strand
CGGGGGGGGGGGGGGGGAGGGGGGGGGGGGAAAAAAAGAGGGGGGGGGGGGGGGGGGGGGGGGGGTAAAAATCCATTTGGTTTCATGCATCTCTCTCAAGAAGCTTAACAGACTGTGACCTTTCAGTGCTTTGTACTAGGAAAGAAACGACAAGACCCTGGTGCCATAAAACAGCTCAGAACGGGTGCTAACAGTGGTTTTGCAATTAACCTGTCTTAAAACAAACAAGAGGGTTTTGCCTTAGCAACAGGCACATACTTGAGAGGGTTGATTTCTGTGGCTTGAAACTCAAAGGCCCACCAGGGTTCAGGTTTTAATCAGCCATTAGCATGCTCATTTTGGCACAGCTGCACTCAGATCTATGCAACTACAAGCTCACTTAATGCGATCAAAAAGCGAAACAAAAAAAAAGTTGAAGCTTTTATGTAGATCCCAGAATGAGGCACGATTAAATGTCGCAAAAGCCCTCCAGGTCTCTTCACGAGCAAAGAATATTTGTTTTAATACTGATCATTAAGTGTGAGAAGAATAAGGACAGAAAGCAATGGAAAAATTACAAATGCCCCCTTTTAGCGCACATCCTCCTGAAAGTTTACTCAACTAGTTTGAGCACAAAAGTGCCTCTCTTTTTCCTTAACTGTCCTCTTTTCTCTAAGTGGTACCAGACGTAGGTATTTCTTCATTTAGCCCATTCAAATGGAGGCAAGTCGCTATTCTTTATTTATTTAACAAAACGAGCTGTAAAAGCCAAACATTAGGTCATGGAATACTTTCACCCTGAGAAATAAGTCACTGCCTTCAATGAGACATCAAACCCGCTTTAAGTATTCTCCTGCAAAATATGAGCTGGTGAGGACCTTTCACGAAGTCAAGTAGTGCTGTGGGATTTTTCTGTTTTTTAAATACAACTTTCAACAGTGTGGTGCACATGCGTTTCCAATTAAGAGCCCCAGCGCCAACAACCAAGGCTGGGCCCCATTCACCTCTTCCACAATTGACCAAGTCCGAGGAAATGTTAAACAGACATCATAAGCATGACAGGGAGAGCAGATTTTTCAAAAGCCTTTACTTTCTAAACAATAATTAAGACATCACAGTGAATTGATGATGTAGGCTGAAAAGCATCCAATGCCAATCTAAATAAAGAAAAGAGAACATACTTAATCATAACTTTTAGCGACATTTTCAAAGCAAGGCCCCTTAGAAGAACCGACTTGTCCATTTGGTGAGTACGTCCGCAGCCTGCTTACAGTGCACAAAAACACAATGTGTCAAAGGTGTTGATTTGTGAGGATCATAATGAGAATGCACGGTTTACACGAGGCACTTAGAGTAGGATCTACTTCCCTGGCAGCAGCAATAACTCCCTGCGAGCCTGTCTCTGCTCAGACTTCAATCTCTGGGCCCCAAGGAGCTGTTGGAGGACTTTGATGTTCTGTCTAAATGAACTGACTGTGCTTCTTGATACAGCCCTCCAGTCAACTGAGCACCCCCCACCCAACCCTCAAATTCTGTCACCTGTGATAAACACCATGCATGCTTGGCGTCACCAAATTCTGCCCCACATGCTCAGGAAGGCCACCGTTTTGTTTTTTTTCTCCTTCAACTTAGTAAATAACTGAAAAAAATATGATCGTTGTTTCCTGCAGTGCCCTATCTGAGCAGAAAGCCTTTGATGTGTGAGGCTGTGTGTAAAGCAGGCAATGCTGGGCTGGTTTTTGTTACCTTACACCCCTGCAACATCCAGTAGGTAAGCCTTTATGTTGGACGCCCCTTCAGGGCATGGTGTTTGTTAGAGCCTGGGCAAAGGCAACAACCTCTAACCCACTTCTATCATTGCATTTTTTTTTCAGGAGAATCAGAGCCAAAGAGCTCTGCATACAAGCTTGCAACTTTGCTGGCTTGATCCAAAAAAGATCCAAGGCTTATTGGGGAGCACTGGCGTACAGCTAAGAAAGTACAAACATGTTTGGTATATCTACTTTGGGACTTGTAGTTTGTCACACTGTGTGATCTGAATATATAGTGGCAGTACCCATAATGCATAAGCAAACTAGTGCTAAAGATAGAACTGAATACAACCCACTGATGATTAGCAGACACTGCAATGGATGATTTCAGTCAAGGAGTAGGGTAAAGATGGCGGTTAGAGGAAAACAATACTTTATGCGTCTAAGCTTCGGCTTGGTCAATTCTCATTTGACTAAATCCAATTACCATTGATTCTGCATCTTCTTAAAGCCGAGGTTTAGGTTTTCCTTGATAGTGCAGAAACCTTAGCTTGGATGAAGCGGCAGTATTTAACCTATTACAGCCTCCGATGAAGCGACTGGGTTTTGGAGGGAAGTACGAGTTCTGCTGGCGAAGGCATTGATCCTCCCACACCCTGGGTTTTCCCAGCGTGTGAAGCAATTCCCGTGCAAAGCCTCTGAACACTACTCTCTCTCTCCTCCAGCAGCAGTGATGCTCCTGAGCAAACCTGCCCCGGATCGAGCATCTCATTTAGTCACCGGGCCTCTTTGATGTGGATTCAGTGCTGCAGTGCATATCATTCGTGTTTGAAGGTTCAGCTTCCACAATACAGCCGGGTTTGAAGTTTCACATATTGCAGGTGCTACAATGTGATAATCTGGGAGCTGGTTATGCATTATACATTTTTCATAAAAGAACACCATCACCTGAAAGTGAAATGTGGAAAAGTCTGCGCTTCAAGGTATATATTGACAGAGACTGTTTCTGAGACTTCTGGGTGTGGGACGAAAACACTCTTGTTATCTTGAACATTTCAGAATCAGCTCTACATCTTCCCTCTGAAAGGGGTAAATATCCAAATAAACAGAGAAGAATACCATTTGACTAGGACCTGCCGAGCCATTATGAAGCCAATTTAGATGACGAAACGCTTCTCACGGGCCAGAGTGGCCATGACGGCTCTTTCTTCAGTCCGCAATAAAAATCTCCTTCATCTAAATTCAAAAAGGGGTTTTATTTCTTGGGACAGTTCCTTCAGTGTCTTCTTACATAAAACATGAAAAAAAATCACTGACAACCTTTACGCAATTAAATGACTAAAAGCGACATTTTGTTTACTTGTGCACTTACATTATCACAAATGTTTCCAACAACGCTCAAACTTAGAGAAATCTTTTGATCTTACGAGAATACACAAAATCTCTGGCTGTGTATTTGTTTCTTTGTCTGCAAACTCCTCCTAGCCCATCAGGAGTTGAGCAACAAAAACTTGGCACACTGGTACATCTTAGTCCACTGAAGGTTCTTATTTCAGATATTATGGCATCATACTGTTGCCTAGCAATATGATAGCAATGGGTTAAAATTACTCATTTTTAGCATTTATGCACCCATGACACATTATAAAAGCACTGTATCATTATTATTTCATCAGAGTAACAACCAATTTATATCTGCAAAAGTTGAATTATGTATGATATATTATGACATTGTCACATTGTCTGGCAACCACCTAGCAATGGCTAGGATGAAACAACTTCGTCTTCAAGTACCTACTTTGAGAACTTAATGAAAGGATCCTATTGTTTTAATTTCACAACAACAATAACTTCTCATTATATCCACATACCAATCACCTATAACAATATAAAGAATATATATAGAATATACATGACTGAAGGGCAAAATGAATAACATTTTAATATGTTACCTTGTGGCTCAGTCACACTAGAGTAAACCTAGGACAGCGACTTCTATGTAACTAAGGAGAAAAAAAATTCCCCGGTGACTTTTTTGAATTTTTTTTTTTTGCCACCGGCAATCGATTGCAAGTACTTGTGGCAACTAAGTGGTTGCTAAGCGGGTTAAGGTATTGCACGCTCAACCTCTGGGCGACCACTTTTGACCGCGAGGCAAATGCACAGATCACCTGATTGGAGGAAACCTGTTTCGAAACAATGATGGTCTGACTCGCAATCACTCTCAGACAGATTGGCAAAGGTTTGCAAATCACCCCTGTCTAATTTATAAACGCAGACAAATTGTCAAGCTGTTACAGTTAATCTGAGTCAGTGAGTGCTGATGAGGAACTGCGCAACTTGTCTGTGGAAGGTCTCGTTGCAAGAGGGGGCTCAACTTAACTTGCCCAATGGTTGCATTCTTGTTATAGTCCTATATAAAAGCAAGGTTGCTGAGCACTTACATCATTTTGCAGTTAAATCACTGTCCTGCAGCAACTATTTAAGTGGAGGAATTTCTGAATTTCTATTTCAAATTTATAAAGTTATGGCTTTTTAATGCAAGTAGTTAATATGAATTTTTTTATAGCCAAATGTGAATTTCTGTGTATCTAGACAGCAACAGATTAGCAAAAGAAAACAGCAGATCTGTGGTTTTTGCCAATTTGCGTGTAATTGCCAACGTGATCCTATTTGATCACAAACTGATAGCAGACTGACTCCATCTTATTGCAGTTATATCATCGTCTTGAGGAACTAAAGTCGCTCTGGAGACGGCAACTGACTGGTCACAGACCTGATCCCTATCTTAGAGGCAACCATTTTAAAGGCTGCGTGATTGCAAGTTCATTGCGCATGGTCGCAGTAACTTTGCCCGTGCCACGGTCCCCAACCACTGTTTTCCCTAGTGTGACTGTACCAACTGTAGATTTTCACCTGTAATGGAACTCCCATGATCCCACACCACTTCACGCTGTCAAAATCCTTCTAGAAACAAGGCTTGCTACTCAACAGCCCTCTTGGCGGTTATTTCAGGGTAGACTGAGTATAACCTGCTTTCCCCTGCAGATTATACTTCTAAATCTCACCAGATTCATTAATAGCTCAATCCAGAGTTCAGATATGATCAGGTTTCCTGTCTCATTCTACCAGAGTACAAAACAAATGACTTGCTAAATCAATTTAATTAAGGATAGAGTGAGCCAAAATAATAATAATAAAAAAATATGTACAATTAAATACAACAACTACATATGCCTACCACAAAAACTACTGGCTATTGATTGGCTCTTTGAGGGGAGGGGTGAGACGCCATCTTTAGCTTTACTGAATTCTTATGTAGATTTTGAGTCATGTCTCTGTACTTGTACTGTACTAATCTCTCTGTTGACATTGTCTTCAAGTCATTGTTTCTAAATTGAGAAACCCTTTAGAAGCACAAATTGCACACTGTGGCAAACCAAACTGACTCTACAGATTAAGCACGAGCTTGAAATTTTTTTTGCAGTGATTGTTTTCAAGCATCTAACCGACTCAAGCAGAAAAGAGAGGCCTCCGCCAATTATATAAAATCTAACTGCATCAAACAAACAAGATTTAAAAAGCGGCGAGTTGTTGCCCAAAGAATAAAATCAATTTGACAGTTAATGTTAATGTGAGTGACTGAGGTTTATGCAAACGCATCTGATCTTGATAATTAAAGAGTGTTTGTATGGAGGTGCACAGCTCGGCGTCTCATTTTTAAAGGATGTTTACTGTCTCCAAAGCATGGAGATGGTGGCAGCCTGAGGGCCTGCCTGCTTTCTTTTCCCTTGCTCTGTATCTATCTTGTGCTAAATACACACAAACACACACACAGACGCAAATATACAAGCACACGTGCACAAATACGAAGTCTACACACTGTACTGACACATACACACAAAACCCACACAGAAGAAAGACTCCGCGCTTTCACAGACATCAGCCTCTCAATTAGCTTCTGCACTCATTTCTCCTCCTTGGAAGAGAATTATTTTTCAGGCTGGATGCTTTTTCTTTGTTTATTGTGAGCAGACCAAAGCCTTATCAGCAGCTAATCACTGGATGTCAAATTCAGAGACTTGATGCAGTCACATAAAAAAAGGGATTCAGTGAATAATCTTCTAAAAGTTCAGATTGCCATTTTAGATTTGGACAATCACCAATTTCTTTTAGATGCTCAAATCTGTCTTAACAGCCAGCGAGAAGATCAGCATTTGTTTGATATAATTTGTTGTGACATGTTAATTGCGTCTACTTGTAATTCTCTCTAATTGATGTTTGATATGTCTCAGGAAATTAGGCCAGCCAGATAACACTGCAAATATTATTAATCCTTCCCGCCTTTCTCTTTTCGTGGCAGGTTTGATGAATTCAAAACAGCTAAAACGCTAAAACGGTAATGTGTCATCGTGCTGTGCAGCTAGGCTCTGTATTCCCAGGGCTGCCAGGCAGACAAATCTAAGGTTACAAGCATACCACTGTATATTCAAAACACATTCAGGAACATGGCAGATGGCCAGAGAAGACTAACCTGAGCAATTTTGACTGAGTTTTGGGTCGAACCGCCAGCATGGTATTCAACTTTGTTCCTCTTGACAATTTCTTCAAACCTGAAATAAACAGAAATACAGCAGTTGCTTCATAAAACAATGTTTGAGAATAATTACAGAGTAACTTTGGCAATGCCAGGCAGGAGGAAAAGAGAAAGACCACAGAGAAGGTTTATGGATATAATGAAGGAGGACATGCAGAGGGTGCTGGGGATATGGTGAGATGGGTACAAATGAAGAGAGGACAAACAAAAAATCTGTATACCAAATACATCTTAGCCTGTTAACATTCCAGACTTAACTATTAAATTCTGCATGATAACATCATCCAAGCTTGTGGTTTCCCTCAAACCTACAGAATTTTCCCATTTCCTCTTTCAACTCATTGTCTGGTTTAAAGGCCAGCAAAGTTACTGTTTCGATTCAGCCACACCGCTCCCAGCAACCTCATTTCCAGCCACACTAGCTATAAAGCCGTCTCAGCTTCAGGAGAAAAATATTTTCCAAGCCTTAATGTCACACACGCTAATTTGCAGCCAGCTATTGAACATAATAGAGCATTTAGCAGCTAAAACGTCAAACAGTTCTTTGAGGAGTTGATGAAGACCGTAAGAAGGCTAAAAGGAGAAAGATTATTAGACCTGTATTCATGGTGAAAACAACTGTGTATTCCAACTGAATGCTTAATGCCGCTCCAATTCGGAGCGTTTAAAATTCTTGTTCTAACATCCGAGCCCAGGAAGAACTAAAAACTGTTATCTTACCACACCACACGAAAGCTCTGTCTGTCTATGTGTGTGTGTGTGTGTGTGTGTGTGTGTGTGTGTGTGTGCGTGTTTGTTTTTCTCCAAACTCTTCCTAGACCATCAACAACCAAACTTCTCACACAGGTACATCTTGGGCCGCTGAAGGTTCTTATCTACATCGGATATTATGACGTTATCATGCTGCCTAGCAGCTACCTAGCAATGAGCAAAAATGACCCATTTTTAGCGTTTATGCACCTACGAAACCTCGTGAATGCATCCTATCGTTTTAATTTTACATCTCGTTATATTCACAAAAGCTTAATTGTACATTCCTAGCAACTGACCAGCAATAGGTTAAAACGACGCATATAAACCACATCTGGTTTTTTCTCAAATCAGTTTGCCAACAGCAAGCGCAGACCAAACAATAGTGCAGCACCGGCATGCACTAGTATCAATAAATATTCTAAAAAATTAAATATGAGAGGCACTATTTATGAGGTTTTTAGCAACATGTGTCGCAAAACGGTAACTCAAAGTGCACACACTGTTTGCCTCGACATCAAAATCTACTCAGCTGTCACATGTACTCAACTGCATGTGCTGTGCACAGCTGTGAGAGTGCTGTAAAGCGGGAGGCACTCTTCTGGCCAAACTATGCAATACCATTTCTACATCTGTTTATGCATCATTTCCTGTATTTAAAAACACTTTTGGACAACATCCACACCAATATATCTATAATATCTGCTGATAGTATTGGCAAACCAATTATCAGTGTGACATCCTGACAATGTTAACATTAGGATAATTAAACGAGCAGTACTCTGTAAGTACTGTATATTCAAGGTTATGGGTATAAAACTAATCCAACAGTTATGTGTTTCATATGCATTAGGTCTTTAAGCTTCTTCTTTTTTTAGCTTTAAATTAAACATTAACTGTATTACGTACCTGTACTCTCTATGAATTTAATCAGTTAGCAATCTCTCAATGTATCTGAAGAGCACTTTAGAAGCACTCGGTTAAAATTATCTCACACTGGATGTTCTCTGACTTTGTTAATTACACAGTACCAAACAAAAGAAGCTTTTATTTCTTTTAGCTTCATGTTTCAAGTGTTTTTCTGTCAGATTAGCTATAGATTTCAAACATTTATGTGGTCTGATCTACAGAGAGCCTGCTCACTTCCACTGTGCCAAAACTGGCTGCATTTCATCTAGAGGGCATATAGGAGTGCTAAAATAAACAACCAAAACAATTATTTACACTTGCTTGCAGACAAAAAAAATGCCCAAATCTCATATAAAATTGTCCACAAACATAGTATTAATTATATGTCTAAAATGAAATTAAATAAGGCAAATGTCCTTTCCCTTTACAAAAGGGTGTTTGATGCAAGAACTGCAAATGGCAAAAGTGGTTCTCGTGGTTCTTTCACATTTCTAATACTTTCCAACACAATTATCCTGATCCCTTAATTCATTTCTTAACCCATGCACCTTAATTCTCGGGGATAAAGCTCCACAGGACCCCTCTCATTTAGATAGTTAGTGTGGATAGTTAATATTTATTATTTTTGACTTACAAATTCAAAGATTTGTGCATGCCCTTTCACTGACTTGCTCGGTTTATCCTGTAAGGAGATATTTTTCTATTACCCAGTTAAGTCATTATGTCATTCACCCCTTTTCCAGAAGCAAAGAAGTCAACAGTATGTAAACTCAGAAAACACAACAGACTGAAAGTGGATTACATTTATGCCATTCTTTAAGTGTGGCATTCCAGGTGCAAGCTGTTTATACAAACTGCTTACAGAGAAAAGGGGGGAGGGAAAAAAAAAGAAAAAAAAAAAAGCAAAGGCTGGATTTTGTTAAATGGGATACTTTACCACAAATGTTGCTGGAGTCGAAAATCTGCAGTTGGGAGTCTAAATGTCAGCTTGATAAAAGCAAAAGAGGGAAACATTGTTCACACATGGTTGTAGTTAGCCTTACAGTATTATAGCAAGATGAGCAGTGAGCAAAAGTTGTTTCTGAGGAACTTGAACTGCTTCCTCAAAGAGTTGCATGGAATAAAAGACGCTATTCATCTTTAACTTGGCAGAGACAGGCGACTATTTCATATTTCATAGGTGATGTTTTCAGAGCAATTAGAAAAACATGTTTTATTATTTTCTCATATATAAAAACCCGATAGCTGATAACTTGTTCGGCGAGAGACCGCATTTGATTAGATGTTTGATGTGTGAACCATACAGCAAAGTTTAGAAACGACTGTAACAGACTAAACAGAAATGAGTCGAGAAAACAGACATTACATCGGGGAATACGGAGTAAACAATTGCTGCGTTTTCAAACATAAACCAAAGGAACACCCCTGGGTAATACTGAAGGCAGTTCTATCATTTTTGTATTTTCCCCATCATACTGCCATTTCAAACATCAATAGCCGCGATGCTCAGGCGTAACATGATGCAAAGCCGGGCTACGCTGCAAGATAGAGCCTTTATCTTGGAAGCTGAGAACATGAATAATGTTGCATTCTGCACATTGTTCGCACCATTAGCCTCCCAGGGGCGGCTGGCTATATAAACATGCCCACCATGCAAAGGTAATTGACCTAACTAAGGTAAAGATACACCTTGGTCTTTCTTCTTTGCCCTTTGTAAATTCATATGAGGAAATAATCCAGTGACATGGAATTATGTGTGTATTTAATTCACAATAAAATGCTTAAGTGTAATCCCAGGGGGATGCTGGGCGCTGCTACAGAGAGATCCAGTGCCTTTTATGGAGCGGGTCAGTGGTTCTATGTTTTAAAACTTAAGGCTGCACATTAAAAATATGTCATGTATACTGTGTATACTTGCCACAGACAGGGCTAATCTGTATGCAAAGTGCATCATGGCTTACCAACATGTGCCAGCCAGAGGTGTTCAATACTTCAGCACAACCTGGTTTAACTAGGCATGGCCGAATTTTGAGCGGGTGTGAAAGTAACCTTAACTGCTTCAAAGAAAGTCTACATATCATGTCTCAAGGCAAGGGGGTCTACCCAGGGCAGAATGTTCCTAATAAAGAAAAAAAAAAACTTTCCATGCAAGTGGAAAATATGCTAACCGGGGGAAAAAAAAAATCCTTCCTGAGACACCTGTTATGACTCCTTGACAAAAGAAGAATTTGAGCACTGAGGGTGTTTATAACATGAAGGCAGCCGAGGGACTCCAGAACCCATTTCAAATAGACACACAGCTTCTGAGGATTTCAGTGCTTTTTTTTTTTTTTTTTTTTTTCCTTGCTTGA
>VUQJ01018404.1:7488-20632 GCA_015108635.1 Andinoacara biseriatus | reverse complement strand
AGGAACGTCAAAGATCACGAGTCTGATTATTAAGCCAAGGTGAGTGGGAAACAACAGAGTGATGACTAATCTTGTAAGGAGCAACCTGATCCATAATAGCTAGGCAATGCTAATTAAAAGCGTTTACAAGGCGTTCAGCATCATCATCACAGGAGGGTGAAAAATGAAAGAGAGAAGAAAACTTGGCAATAACAGAGTCATCAGATTAGACCAATTAGTTTGTTCAAGTTTAATCTCAAGATGCTGTTGCAGATGTTTAGGTATAAAAAAGTAGGATCTATTTTTAGTAATTGTAGCTTGATGCTCCTATTAATTTTTCTTGAACAGAAAATAAAATTGTGATCAGAGAGACCCGATAGGATGTTAAAAGTTTTCAAAATTCTGTCAGGTTTGTTGGTGAAGATCAAATCAATAGTTTTTTTTCGATGTATTTGTTATTCTTGTTGGCCCATTTATAATCTTTGTTAAATTATATTTGTCAACAAGTTGTTTCAGTTTTTTCCTATCCAATTTATTGTCCCAGTTTATGTTAAAATCACCCATAAGAATAGTTTCCCTTTGGGAGTTGCAGTGGTTTAAAAGTGTTCCAAATTGATCATAAAATATATCCTTGGCAGATGGAGGTCGATATATACAAATCATAGTGAATGACATTGTATGAGATAATGTAACATTTAAACCAATACATTCAAGATTAACTTCCCCTGGCCAACTGATTAGCTCACATTTAATATGATTTTTAACATAGACCAATACACCTCCACCTTTCCTTATTCCTCTTTCTCTTCTGTATACATTATATTCTGGCATATTCACAGCTGCTGATAAGGACCCACTCCTTAACACATCCACATGACATTACTGAATGCCACTCTAGCGCCCCTAGTGGAACAAGGAACATGCTCTAATTTAAACACTCGCTGTCCAATCAGCACCAAACTTCACAGGTTTGGTAAGGACCCACTCCTGCACACGTCCATATGATATTAAATGCCAGTTGCAGCACCACCTAGTGGAAACAGGTACAATAACTGCTCTAAATCGGACAACATTTTGCAGAAGAAGCATCTCGCAGGCGGCTTGCTTGGGGTTTGCAGGGTCTCGCAGGCGGGTCGCTGGGGAGTTGCGGGGGCTGAGGTGGCGAGGGCCTTTAACGCCGCTTGCGGCTTTAATTATACTTATAACTGCGGCTGCTGTGACACCCAAATTTCCCCACTGTGGGACAATAAAGGCTGTTTCTTCTTCTTCTTCTTCTTTGAAAGGCAACTTAATTAGCAGAATGGCTGATTGCAGTGTCTAAGAAGAATTCAGAAGAATAATTTGAGATTTCAATTGAGTGCACCTGTTTCAGGGTGGAACCTTTAGTTATCAAACCTGAGACAAAGGCTCCATTATGTTTACCAGAATGTTCCAAAGTAAGTTAAAGAACAATTTGCAGCGAACCAGATAAGAGGAGAAACATACACATCATTGTTTCTGCTTTTTAACCACATAGAGGCAGTCCGCCAACACATCAAGCAATTAAAGTAGCATTATTAAATATATACACTGGAAAAATCAGACTGCCACTGGCTCAAAGGAAACTCTTCATCATGGGTGCAAAATACTATCGCAACGAAAACATGAGCGAAGGGATCCACCTGGTGGAAAAACACAAACATGACAACAAAAAGAAACTAAACTGCAGGGCAGTGACAAATGGCTTAAAGTATTTTTTTAAAGGATTGTCATGCCTCAGAAAAACATCCAGCACACAATCTAGCAGTCCTTTATTTGCACTTCCTCACCTCATCCGCCTCCTCTGACTGCTGCTGAGCTCCACCCCTGTTTACCTATCTTGGAGATGGTTTGTGTTGACTAAAATTTAACTAAATCCAGAGAAACTGTTGTGAAGTTTGCATGTTCTCCTCGTGTCTGCGTGGGTTTTCCCTGGCCAATCTAAATTGCCCATAGGTGTGAATGAGAGCATGAATGTGAGTGTGAATATTGTCTGTGTTGGCCCTGTGACAGGCTGTCGACCTGTCCAGGGTGTACCCTGCCTCTTGCCCTGTGTCAGCTGGGATAGGCTCCAGGACCCCCCCCACGGCCCTGAAAAGGATAAGCGGAAGTGAATGGATGGGTGGATGGATGGACACAGAAACTGTTGAGTAATTCCCAATTTATTAGTTACAATTTATTTATTATTAGTAACCCTGATATATGTAGAGAAATAAATTCATTCATTTAAACCTTAAATGTTCTCTTACAGTAATTCAACCAGGTTGATTTAATAAACTTGTGACCACTGATGGTAGTCCTTATTTAAATCAACCTGCTTTCATAAATCAGTTTAGTCTGGTGCTATATTTACTTTTTATTTACTTTTTTTTTTGTCAAAGCAAACATAATTAGCCAGGTCTTATGATTGAATTATCACGGGCCTTTTTCCTTGTTTAATTCAAGGAGTTAATAGGAGTTGTTATTGATTAAGGATCCAGTGCTGACCTAAAGAAAGATTAAGGATCCAGAGTGGAGGCCACATTTTAATTGTTGGACTTGAATGATACCTTCTAAGGTGAAACTGATAAAAGAATGTTTAAAATGGACTGTTTAAAAGTGCCAAATTCATTGTGGTATTTCAGCCCATGTGACATAAAAAAAAAAACATAAAAACTATAATTGCTCCCCCAGCAGGCTCACTGGTCGTGGCTATTAAATGAAAACATTGACAGGCCCAGAGGTGAAAGTAATTTAGTATTCTTTAGTACTAAAGTACTTCAATTAAATAGTTTTAACCAGGGTGTGATTTATAGGCAAGAAATTAGCCATCAGCGTATAAAGAGCCACCGTAGTTTTATACAATGTGAAGCCTTTTGGAGTATTTGTTAATGCACTTCTGTCAATGCTTTTGTCTCTCAATTTTTATCTCTCTCTCTCTCTCTCTCTCTCTGTGGTTTTCACTATTCTTTTGTCTGCCAGTGATTTTCAGCTTATTAGAATATAACTACCACTTTGTGTGGAGCAATTCATTTTGATATCTGCTGCTATTCTTGTCTTCCCAGTGGGTCTTTGCTTTTCTGCTAAATTTTTAATTCCTGTGCATACAATAGTATGGTATGCAGGTAACCTGCTTCTACATTTGTTTCTCTATCTCTCTATCCATTGTTTATTAGTTGCTCATTTTACACATTACTGCACCTTCTCGGCTTCTTCATTCTACTTCCCTGTTAAATTGCTTGTTGTAATTGTGATTTCTTCTTTGCCTTTTTTTCTTTTTCTTAAGCTAGAGGAGTTTTTTGAATTTTCATTTACCTTGACCACATGGAGCGCCAGGTGGAAGTTTTTAATCAAGTGATTTCTGGGCGTTGAGCAGGGCTTCAAGTTGTTTTTGTTTTCTAAAAAAAAATGTCATATTTTCTAAGCATTACTCGGGCAGCCTCACGACGATAATTATGCTCGTACAAATGTCACATGCAAATTTCGTTTTTTTCCCCATTTTTTTCTTTTCTAACGGGTTTAACGCAAGGTTAAGGTGAACATACTGAGAGCAACTGATTTTTTTTTCTCCTTTTTTTAATTCTGTAGCTTAATTATACGCGGCACTGCAATGCGTCATGACGCAGGAGGCGACGTCACACACAACCGAAGCTGAATCAAACAGGAAGTAGTACGAGAGCCGCTGCTGAAAATGTTTACGTTCAGTTTAACATTCATACGACAGTAAGTGGTTATTTCGCGGCTTAATGATGGTTTTATGTTTTCACTTGATTTAAAGAGGAGTGATTTGATAATGGTGTTTTCTGGGGAAACTGCGTGTCCTGTCAGGTATAGCAGCATGATCATGATGTGTGTCCACATGTGTGCCTGTGCGGCTGACCTCGCGCAATGGAAGACTTAAGCAACTTTAGCATTTATTAAGGAGATGTTTATGTGGTTAATCTAATTCAGAGATATTGCTATGTTTCTGTACAGTGGGGAAACGCAGTACAACAGGGAAAAGCTACTGCAAGGTGAAGCCTGAAAGCTCTGCTGTTACCCATTATAGCAGCAAATTTAATCATGTATTTATCTGTCACACCTGACTGGACATGTCTGCTTGGGCTGTCTGGACGTGTTCTTAGGTCAAGGTGTGGACACACTACTGTCAGAGAAGGGTGTGCAGCAGGCTGAAGCAGCTGGACAATACCTCAAAGACATCACATTTACCAAAGTGTTCGTCAGTAACCTGCAACGAGCTGTACAGGTGAGACAGTCGCGTGCACTATTTGGGCAGTATGGAAGACATATGAGTGTGGTAGAGGTAGCAAATATATCACTTTATATTAATCAAAGAATAACAAGGCGGTAATAAAGGAAGCACTGAAGCACCTTTCCTTAGTATTTGACCAGCTTTCATTATGGCTGCCAAACAGATGCATCCAGGTCATTTCACAGAATTAGGAGTTAGGTCTGCCTTCTTGCTACCTCCACTGCATTTTAAAATGTAATATTTCATTGGTTAGATTGTTGCTGGGCATTATATGCAAAAGTCTCCATGGTCATAAGTATTCAGACCCTTTGCTCAGTATTGAGTAGAAGCACCTTTTGAGCTAGTACAGCCATGAGTCTTCTTGGGAATGATGCAACAAGTTTTTCACACCTGGATTTGTGGATCCTCTGCCATTCTTCCTTGCAGATCCTCTCCAGTTCTGTCAGGTTGGATGGTGAACGTTGGTGCACAGCCATTTTCAGGTCTCTCCAGAGATGCTCAGTTGGGTTTAGGTCAGGGCTCTGGCTGGGCCAGTCAAGAATGGTCAGAGAATTGTTCCATAGCCACTGCTTTGTTATTTTAGCTGTGTGCTTAGGGTCATTGTCTTGTTGGAAGGCGAGCCTTCGGCCCAGTCTGAGGTCCTGAGCACTCTGGAAGAGGTTTTCTTCCAGGATCTCTCTGTACTTGGCTGCATTCATCTTTCCTTAAATTGCAACCAGTCGTCCTGTCCCTGCAGCTGAAAAACACTCCCATAGCATGATGCTGCCACCACCATGGTTCACTGTTGGATTGTATTGGGCAGGTGATGAACAGTGCCTGGTCTCATCAGACCAGAGAATCCTATTTCTCATAGTCTGGGACTCCTTTATGTGTTTTTTGGCAAACTCTATGCGGGCTTTCATATGTCTTGCACTGAGGAGAGGCTTCCGTTGGGCCACTCTGCTATAAAGCCCCGACTGGTGGAGGGCTGCAGTAATAGTTGACTTTGTGGGACTTTCTCCCTTCTTCGGAGCTCAGCCACAGTGATCTTTGGGTTCTTCTTTATCTCTCGCACCAAGGCTCTTCTCCCACGATTGCTCAGTTTGGCTGGACTGCCAGGTCTAGGAAGAGTTATGGTCGTAAATTTCTAAATTTCTCTTTTTTTTCTGTCAAGATGGGGTGCTGAGTATACATTAATGAGAAATAAAATGAACTTTTTTGGATATCAGCAAATGGCTGCAATGAAACAAAGTGAAAAATTTAAAGGGGTCTGAATACTTTCCGTACCAACTGTACTTTCACCTGAACGCTTTTGACCACTGAGTAGGAGTCCAGATATTTTTCTCCTTAGCCCAGGTGAGTGTGGCTTGACTGTTGAGGACTGTGACAGTTGCAGCTCCTTTCCTGAAGACATCTGCGTGTGGTGGCTCTTGATGCTCTGACACCACTGTGAAGCTCTCCCAAGTCCATAAATCAACTTTTCTTGACATTCCTCTCAAGGTTGTGCTCACCGCTGTTGCTTGTGCACCTTTTCCTGCCGCACTTTTCCTTTCCAGTCAACTTCCCATTAAAATGCTTCAATAGAGTGTCTGAGAACAGACAGACTTTTCAGCAATGACGTTCTGTGGCTCACCCTCCTAGTGGACGGTGTCTGTGAAGAAAGGGAAAAACAAGATGCATGTGAATGACTTCCAGATATGAAATGGTTATGCTGGCATTCATGCCACATTTATGCCAGTGTATGAATGACTAATTACATTTCTTTCTTCAGACGGCTGAAATAATTCTGAGGAACAACACTCACTGCTCTGGCATGGAGATGGTTCTGGAGCCGTTACTCAGAGAGCGAGTGAGATCGGTTTACTTTCTACTGCCTCCACATGCTAAAGCTCTACACTTGGCTCTATGCGAGCTCTAAACTGGGGGTTTTGTGTTGGTGCAGGGTTTTGGTGTCGCTGAAGGGCGTCACAAAGAAGATCTGAAGAACATGGCGAATGCTGCAGGCCAATCATGTCGTGATTACACGCCACCTGGAGGAGAGACTTTAGACCAGGTGAGCCAAGATAGTCCAGATTAAACCAGGCACTGGTCTGGAAAAAAAAAAAGCATTGCTTATACAACAGTGCCATAAAGTGGACATTTTAGGACATTGCCGTTTAAGTAATCCCCTTTTGTTCCAAACTGATGGCTCAAAAAGCTGCAGGATAATGTAGAAAAGGATGGAGAAATTTTGTATTCAGAATTTCCAGTTAGCTACCTAAATTTTAGCCCCCACCTACTTAGATACTTAGCAGGTTCTATTTTCTATTCTGGCATCTTATGTTTTTTCACATAGAATCACATAGAACTCTCTTTTTTTTTCCTTTTTTGGGGCTTATTTTATGCCTTAAAGTGCACACAGGAAGAAGTAGAGAGTTTCATAAACGTCTTTGTTCAGCTTGAACTGGCAGACTCAGTTCAGTTCAGACTTTGATTTACATTTAAAGTGCAGGAAAAATTTATCAGCACACAAACGTGAATTTTTAGTTAAAGTCCCCGCTTTGGAGACTCAAAGATTTTCTTAAGTAAGTGTCCCTCCACTTTATGTGTCTTGTTACAGTATGTCTGAGCAGCAGTCCAAAGCTTTTCAGGGGCTGCTTCCACAAACACATCTTAAGAGCCCAAAATCAATAGTAATGATAATAAAAAATCATCCAACCATTCATTTTCTTAAATGCTTATCCAGTTCAAGGTCATGCAGATCTGGGCAGATCTGGGCTTGTTGCATCCTAAAACAGCAAATAACTGATTCAGTATTTCTTCTGTTTACTCGCCAGGGTCTTCATTCCCCCATTTATTTACTTTTCCTGTTAAATTTTTTATCCTATTTATTCAATTATTTGTTTTTAACTCATCGAGTTGCAGAGCTGATCAGCTTCTGGCACGCTGAGACTTTCGTGGTGTTCTCCCACCGCCGTATTTGTTTAGGTTTTACTGAAACTAACTCACCTAATGGGTCATCAGCAAAGTTGTGCTGAAGGTTGAGGTCACATTAGTTTCATGTGCAATAGCCTGTGAACTGTGACAGGGCACGAGCCAGACGAACTGCTAGTACATCTTTGTCGTTCTGGTTTATGTATTTATTTGCGTCTCTTTATTTTCCCAGGGTTGTTTTTTGTTTTTTCTTATGTTTTTCTGCTGCAGTATGTAAATGAGGGTAGTGTCATTCTAAGCATGTAATGGAGTCGACTTTTGGTCTACTGGTGGACTATGGCCAGGTTTACAGAGAATAGCTACACAAGGAAAAAGTAATCATTGCAGCTCTGATGTTTTTACATAGAGGGGGCACAAGGACAGAAAAATTCATGGCAAAACTAACAGCTAACAGAACGCAAACAGGGACTCAAAGACCAGGAATCAGTTGGATTCTCTGAGCTTCCCTGTCACCTTTCTTTTAGGTGAAGCTGCGATTCAAAAAATTCCTCAAAGCTCTTTTCAAGCAAATGCTGGACGAGCGCTGCTCGTCAGGACTGGCTGCCTCTTCAGGAACGTCTACATCTGGAGATGTCGCACAGGGGACCGCGCCCGCTGCCTTGGATGCCCCTCCCCACGGCTCGGCTGACGACAGCCTTCAGGGAGTGCCTGTGCATGCTCTGGTGGTGAGCCACGGCGCTTACATTCGTGTAGCCATCAGGCACCTTGTAGAGGATTTGAGTTGTTCTCTACCTGCAGGGGCGAAGATGTCCCAGGTGTTTTCGCCCTGTCCAAACACAGGTATTAGCCGCTTTGTTCTCACTCTGAGCCAGTCTGAGTCAGTGCCAGTCCTCTCTGCTGCTCGCTGTGTTTTTACCAACAGAAAGAACCACCTGGAAAACCTCCCAGATGCTGAATAGCACAAAAGAAAAGAAAGGGGTAGATGTCTTATGTTTGTGTACGTGTGTACACACTATGATAGATAATGGAACTATTATGGGCACTAAATCTACCACGGGTAATTGAAGGCAAAGATGCACAGGGGTAAATCTTATTTTCTCAATTAGTGTTTAACTGTGGATCGCTACTCAGATTTAGTGTGCAGTTTCGTTTCATTATGAAACCATTTCCGTCCAGCTGTAGGCCTGTAAGGACTCCTGTCATATTCTGTTTGATAAAACTGGTCCTTTAATTTCCTCTTTTATCATTTTACACCAAAGTTTGCAGTATTTAATATATTACTGATCGGTGCATGTGGCATTTTGCCGTGTTGCAGTTGTGCTGCTGTTCATTTTATTGTGTGCAATATGTCGTGACAACGCTGATACTTTGAGTTTGTGTTTAACATTTTATACAATAAGGTAAAAAAAGAAAACCTGTTGCACAAGTCACAGAATGCTGTGAAATTTCATGTGAGACATCTGTGGATGTTTTTTTTGTTTTTTTTTGATGGGTGCTACATATTCATAAGCTGTGTTTATGTTTGGCCTCATTTTATCTCCAATAAATCAGTGATGCAGCTCATGATGACCTCAATTAACCATGGTCTGATTTATTTCCAACACTTGTGTTAAACTGATGACATCCCATTTAACTCAGAGGCATACATACAGTAGAAGAGAAGAGCATCTCCAAATGCATGTGTCAAACTTTGATGCAGATGGGCTACAGCAGCAGAAGCACCGGCTGCCGCTCCGGGCAGCTAAGAACAGGAAAGTGAGGCTTCAGTTCACACAGGCTTAAAAAACATTGGATAACAGAAGACCGGAGAGAAAGAAAAAAAAAACTTGCCTGTTTTTTTTAGTCTCGATTTCTGCTGTGACATTTGGTATGAGCCGCATGAAAGCATGGATCCATCCCACTTTGTTTCAGTGGTTCAGGCTGCTGCTGCTGGTGGTGTAATGGTGTCTGGGATGTTTTCTTGGAACACTTTAGACTATGTTTCCATCCCTTTATAACCACAACATTGTCTGATGGCTGCTTCCAGCAGGCTAAAGTACCATGTCAAAAAGCTCAAATTATCTCAAATTGTTTTTTGTTTTTTTTTTACTTGACAATGAGTTCACTGCACTCAAATGGCCTCCACAGCCACCTTTGGGATGTGGTGGAACAGGAGATTCACATCATGGATGTGCATTTGACAAATCTGCAGCAACTGTGTGATATGATCACAATCGGTCACCTAAATGTTAAATTTTTTTGCTTTTACTTAAAGACTGCACTTTAATACAATTTAGAGAGGTGTGCTTTAGATTTCCCTCAGAAATAAGCTAAAGTCAGTCACTTTACAGGTACAGAGTTGACATTAAACCATGTTTAGAGATCTGATTCATTTTCACACAAACAACCGAACGGTAATAAAGTTAATAAAATCCAATGTTTGCGTATCTGTAATGAAGTTAGAATAATCCATTCTGCTGCAGATTTTCAAAGCAGGCCTCGTGTTATTAAACTGCAGCATTAATGCTGATACTTCCTCTGCTTAAACTAATCATGTATAAGCAACACACACACACACTATCCACGCTGGTATCTCTGGTTTAAACATGTCTTTAGGAGCTGATTGATCAGTTTTGCTGCTGTCACCCATTTTTAATATCCTGCTGCCAATATCTCAAAATGTATTTTCATCAGTTGATAAACATAAGGAGACATTAAACATTAAAGAAAATATGCAAATTCTGGCAGTAAATCATGGATACGACTCTCAACCTTAAATACTGGGTGCAGCTTATTTCAGAGATTATAAAGCAAGTAAACATGCTTCTTGCTGTTATCTAAGGTTAATGAATTCATTCTGAAAGCCCACAGATGAAAAATATATGTGTTTCCCGGCTTATATACTAGTGTTGTAACGCGTTCTGCGAGTGGACTCGCTCAGTGTCTGGGATCGATGCTTTTCTGGAAATCTGCGAGTGCAGCAGCGACCAAGCTGTTTCCTTAAGTTATGAACTGTTACACAAATAGATGACTGACTTTAAAGCGTCTCTTTAGAGCGACGTGACTCGGCTATAGTGCACAAACCTCATTGGAAATTTCCAGACTTACTCTCATCGTAAAACGGACTCGTTTACCTAAATGAACGCGCAAAAATGACTGACAAACACACAACACGTTTCCTTTATTACTTTATTTTGTTCCAAATTCAAGCAACACTCCATCCCAAACGCCAGCTCATACATTCAAAGACAAAACGTGTTTCCCTTAATGTACATTTAAACAGTGAAGCATCGTCACAAATAAATAACAAAGCAATGGATTTAAATAAATAAATACTCTTTGGGACGGCCTTTCGTGTTTGCTGGTGGTGCCCAGCACCTGTAAAAGTCACATAACTAGAGTTAGGATTCGATATCAAGATCACTGCTTTGTAAATGTTATTTATCCTGTGCTTATATTCCTTCAAGTCTTGTATTAGAGACTGGTGGAGGATACACAAATGAATGAAACTGGGAGCAACAGGAGTGAAATGTTTTGGGAATTTCATGTTTGGGTTTATTAACTAACTTTAAGATCTTATCTAAACACATGAAATAAAACGCTTGTAGTATTTTTCATGTATATTTTTCTTTTAGTTATGCCTGCTTTGTTTCAAAGCAAGAGACGGGGCCTTCAGTACTCCACATGTGATGTCAAGCTTCTGTCGTGGGAAAAAGTCACTTTTTAAACGCGAGTTTCTCAGACCAGCTGTAAAAACCTCAATGAGACGAAATCACACACACACACACACAAAAAAAAACAATATTCATTTGAAGGGCTCTGATGAGTTTGTGATTTCATTTCATTAGAGAGAAACCGAAGAATATTCACAAAGAGATCCCGATAAATGCTCAATGTGAGAGCATGCCGGCTTCATTAGGGGAAATTATTTGGATAATTTGGACACCTAAAAGTTTTAAAGTTATGAATACAGGTTAAAACACACGTCCCTCAATTTAAAATCTTAAATTTAGAACTATCTGAAAACTATTATTAAAAAGAAAGCGAAGGCTGCAGGAGCAGATGAGTTTAAAGACATTATAAATTGTGCAAAAAGGGTTGCGAGTCAAGTCTGTACATTCAGTGTTTAAACACACTGCTTTGCGAAATGATTCGTGACTGGATTTTTTTTTAAGTCAGTGTGAAAAAGAAGGAACAATCTTATTGTTCTGCTTTCAGTTTTTCATAAAGTCTGATGTTAGTGTTTCACTCTCTCGTATAATCTAAACTAAAATTTTGAAGTAGACTCACGTAGGGACTAAGTGAAAAGTAACGTGGTCTCTCTCTCAGCTCCCAAATCAGCCCACTGTCCCGGTGCTCCGGGGGCTTCCCGGGTTGGAGGAGTGCACGTTCCAGGGGTCGTGGCTGGATGGAGCCGCCAGTTTCTCCCGGGATACGTTGCGCCCGTCATCCCCGGCCTCCGTCTCAATTTCTGTCTCAGTTTCCACCTCCATTTCTTCCACCTCCTCCGGCACGGCCTGGGAATCCGAGCCCTCTTCTGTCTGCCCTCGGTTTCTTTTCTCCCTATGCAGCAGGAGGCGCTCCAGCGGCACCGTGTTTTTCCTGGGCAGGAAAAGGGATGTCTGCGGCAGGTTCTGACCTGCCGAGAACACCTGTCGGGAACCTTCCAGGTTGAACAAGATGCCGGTCCGGCTGGAGTAGTACACGTCCCGGTTGTTTTCTAGGAGCTTGTGGTTGAAAAGACAGTCTTCCCGAAGGCAAACCGGCTGAAAAAGAGAAGGCGAGAAAAGCAAAATTTAATAAACTAAAATAAGCAACGATACTTTTCTTAGATGTAGTTCCCGAAACAAATGTTTTATTTATTTTGCTACTTTTAATTTTATAAAGATCACCAGAAATATTTAAATATTTAATCCTCTTCGAGATGACATGAATAAATTCGATCACAATCTAAACTTAGCGCACGTAAAACAAGTGTTTTACAAAATTATTCCATATGAAAGACGACATAAAAATCGCACAAACACACACACAAATGAAACATTATTTACTAGATAGTTCACTGAAACAGAAAAACTAAGCAGCCATTAACATGTTGATCATTTGGTGTCAATGAAACAGCGAAAAACAAATATGATGAATAAACAGTCTTTAATTGTCGTATATGTTGTACATTATTTTTGTACAGAAACAAGTTTAAAACAGCGCAAAAAACAAATAAACACCAAGCCGCGATGGTGTCGTAAAAGAAACTCAAAGTTTGAGGTCTCGGTTTTTCATAGTGACATTTAGTTGAGCAAAGGAATTAATATTCAAATTGCTTTTACGCACACTTGTGCGTAAAACTGGTAAAGTGGCACATTGTGCCAAAGACAAAACACACAATTTATTTATTTATTTATTTTCATTGATGGGGTGTCGATTTAGTCAGAAATAACAACTGGATGAATTTAAAGTAATTATTTGCTTACAGAGCTGAACGGGTTGCCCTCTAGGTCCATGCACAGGTAACGGCTGCTTTTGACTCCGAGGATAGCGACGCGATCCCTTGTTTCAGATTTCAGCAGAATCACACCTGCAGGAGGAAAAAGACATAATAATAAGTATCATACAGGAATACAGCCCTTCATTATGCTACAACACAAACATTAAAATTTATCTTACTGTACGAGGTCCTGGATGTAGTTTTGCGCACAGTGCCATCTAATTTGATCTCCAAGTAGAAGTTATTGTGGTCTGTAGATGTCTGCAAGTGGACGTATCTCCTTGGATTTCCCCAATTGGATCCAACCAGCGGTGATGGGTTCGGGGCCGTTTCCCCGAGAGGAAATCCCTGCAGAACAGCGAGTAAGAGCGTCAGCACTGTGTCCCTCATTCCCATTCGCCTGTTGACGTCCATCCTGGTTTAAACTTCGAGCTGCTGGAAGTTTTCAGATGCTCTGTTGTCGCACAGTTTGGAGACAGTTCCTATTTAAAGCTTCTCGAGTGCCACTCCTGCTCACATCCTTTGGGTTTAAAAAAAAAAAAAAAAAAAAAAAAAAATCA